>QANY01004819.1:1323419-1391182 GCA_003255025.1 Datisca glomerata | reverse complement strand
GCCACCCCCCCCCCCCCCCCAATTCGTTAAATATTTATTTAACGGCGTTTAATTATTTCTTAATATCAAAAATACTCTCAGTTAACCATTACTAATGGGCGTTAGATAAAAAAAACCATTACTAATGGGTGACGGGTCATTTAAGGAAAACACGTGAAGCAAGAGGGAGACCCGCGTGAAGGAAAACGGAGACTCGCGTGAAGGAAGAGGGAGACTCGCGATGAAGGACCACCGCGAAGTACCACCTCGAAGATTTCCAGTTTTGCGATTCGCGCAGGTTAGGTTTCTGCGTTTTAGTTTTCTTGTTGAATCTTTTCTTCTCTGGTTTAGCTGGAAGGTTTCTATGTTATTGGCTGCATCTAGAAGTTTCATCGATATGAGCATCTGCATTTTTCATCGATCTGAGCGGATGTTCTGTTAATTATATTTGCATCGATCTAGAAGTTTCATCGATAAATCGAGAGGAAGAAAATAAGCTGAAAAGTAAAAAGATGTAATAAAATTATAGTTTTTGTTCTTCCTTATTCACCTAATCCCAAGTTTTAGATGATTAATGTGTTTTTGTTTGCTATGTTTGATCTGTTTGAATGGTTTTGTTCTTCTTTCTTCCCACGATTGTAGCTGCTGTGAAACACCTTTCCATTTTCTAATTTCCCAACATAATGGCTCTGTTTGATCTGTTTCAGAATTTAGGAATGACTTGATTTCTATGAACCGATCAAGTTTCAGTGTAATTCCTAAATTTTTAGGCAAATGAGCATCTAGAAGTAAAATTTATTTCTCAGATCTGTTGAGCTTCAATGTTTAATAATGTTAATTTGTTCTCCTATGAATTGGTGATTGATTTATGTTGTCAATTAGCTGCTCTTATTTGATATGTTAGGTAATTGAACATGTCAAGTGAAAGTGTCAATGGCTTTGCACATGATGGGCTACAATATATTAATAAAAGATGTCGGAGCGGAAGAAGAGCTGCTATCAAGATTTATGAGTCTCATAAAAACAAACATAGGTTATATCATTACTGTGATGACAACATATGTGGGTTTTTCGGATTGTGTAACCTGGTCAATGAAATAAATGATTTTGTTATAAAAGACAAGGACAATGAAAATGATATCTCTGAAGTTAAGGAATTAAATGAACTTAAGGAAGAGCTTAAACAAATGAGATTTATATTCCAAGTTTGCATTGTGTTTTTTGTAATTCTAACTGCATGCCTTATCATTTATGTAATGTGATTTTATTATGTAAACTATGTGAGTTTAATCATATTTTTATTATGTAATTTGAGTTTTACTATGCAAACTTATAATGGAGTTTAATGAAGTTTATGGGTATTTGAGTTTACACATTCTCAGTTTTCAATCTATCTATGCAAATGATATATGGAATGATATATTAAGAGAATGAATTGAAAGTAAGCTACACATAATAGTTTCTTGTCATTAAACTGAATATTTTTCATATGTTCCATTACAATGTCAACATACTTTGCATAATTACAAAATTAACGAAAGATCATATCCTAGAGTATTACAATAGAGTCAGCTAGTCCCCAAAAAATAACTAGAGTGTTAAAGGATTTCCATAATTACAAACTCCACAAAAAATAATTAGAGAGTTGAAGGATCACATCTTCACATAAATACAAAATCCACAAGAAAACATCTTTCCTACTCCAACAAAATCCACAAAACATCTCTTTTTGACTTGAACTTGCCCCTTCCCCTTGAATGGGTGTGTTGTGTCTTCTGCACAACAACAAACATAATCCAAATATTACACTCACATGATCACATTTACAGTAAACATAATTCAAATAAGATAGTAAGCAAAGTAAAACAATAAACATATTCATAGCAGTACATTCTTTTCATAGTTACAAGAATTAGGGGTGTTCAAAACCGAACCACAAAAAATGGTCGGTTCTTTATATATGTTCGGTTTGGAATTCGGTGATTTTTGAACTGAACTGAACCGAAACTTTAAATTTATATTATTTTTTTATTTTTTATATATAATTTCTTATAAAATCAAACCGAAACGAATCGAAGCATAACTTTAATTTTATATTTGTTTTTCCAATAATATCATTAAAAATTATTTTTAATTAATAATATCGAACCGAAACTCATAGTTTGGCTCTTTTAGTATTAATGATTCGGTTCGACTTTTCGCCAAAAAATGACCAAACTGAATCGTGAACACCCCTAACAAGAATCACAGTTACAGTAAACATAATCCAAATAAAACAGTAAGCAAAGTAAAATAGTAAGCAAAGAATGCATGTCTTTTTTAGTCTTCTAGCCTCCATCCTCTCTCTAGCTATCCTTGAGCAGTGCTGATACTAGGTGTAGATCTAGTGGCAACACTTGGTTTTTGTTAGCTACATTCAGATCTAGTGGCAGCACTTGGTCGCACCCCGTTATTCACTGGAGCACGTTGACAACCCCTTTTATTGTGTCTGAATTGCTTACAATTAGCACATCTCACCGTGCTGGAATGTTTTCTAACATTATCAGGTTCTGGTTCGACTTCTTCTCTCCTCCTATTTTTCTTAGGTCTTCCAGGCAATCGCCTCAAGGGTGGTGGACCCATTTCCTTTATACTAGACAAGGAGTCCAAGTCAGGCATTGCATGAATGATGTGAGCATAAGCTTTTAGATAGGTTCCGATGGAATAACACTCGTCAACATAATCTTCAACAGATTCTCATTTGAATCTTATTGATGCTACCGCATGCTTACAAGGTAAACTGACAACTTTCCAAAAATTACATTCACATGATCGTGTACTGAGTTTTACTACAAACCAAGTGGTACCATCCATGACCTCAAACTCATCCTTAATTGCGGGAAGTGTATGACAAAACCTCCCATCATGCACAACTTTGTTCAATGTCTTCTTGGTCATTGGCGTCAATTTGCCTCCCCATCCACAACCCTTTTGATAACGTATTTGCATCCTACTCATCATTTTTGCTCGAATTTTATCAAGCAATGTCAAGATTGACATGTCTCTAAATGTTTCCACCCAATGATTAAAAGACTCCGTCATGTTTTTTTGTTACATAGTCACATTTTCCCCTGTGGTCGAAAGCATGCCTAGAATGACTCGTTTGGTATCTCATCCAACCATTCACATCCTTTATGTTTTCCATAGCTTTATCAAAATCATTCTTGTTGTATGCTTTCACAGCAGACCAAAATTGCATTTTAAGATACAAACCAAGGAAAGTAGTCTTGAAGTTATGGAGCAAATGCCTTGTACACTGTCAATGACTAATATACAAATATATGACATAAAACAACCAAAATTTGTAATTAGTAAATACCTTTTGTTTATCTGACATAAAGTTCAACAATTGAGAATTATTGATAATGTAGTCAAATAATAAACAAAGGAAAAAAGACAAACCATCCTTAGTTTGACCTTCAACCACTGCAACAACTAAAGGAAATATGTCTCCATACCATCCATCGCAATTGCAGCCAATAACACACCTCCATAAGGTCCCTTAAGATGACATCTATCGAGCCCGATAAATGGTCTAGATCCTTGTAAGAATCCACTCTTACATGCCTCGACACATACAAAGCTTCTTGAGTGTCAGATTGGGATATGGTAGGCAACATTCTATCTTAACCATGCTTTCCGGATTTCTTAATGCCAAAAGTTCTCCATAATCACGAAGTTTCTTATATGATTGGGCACGACTCCCTTCATTCTCCTCCCTGGCTATCTATCGAGCTCTATATAATTGTTCAATGTGGGGCTCAATACCATATTTCTCAAGTAAAACTGCAGTCATGACACTTATTTTCATATCAGGGTCTACTCTAAGTTGATCGGACAATACCTTCACAATCCACACAGATGTCACATTAGTATTTTTCGATACATATACACAAGAAGGATCCTCATTCTAACTTTTTATCTTGAAGGTGGTCCCATCCGAAATAGGTGACGCGTGAATCCTCCAATTGTAACCATCTCCACTGCAAGTGCAAGTAACTCTAGCCCCCTCATTTTTTACCCTTTATGACATCAAATTCCTCCTGAATCACAAAACTTTGTAATATTTCTCTAAACTCCCTTATATTCTTAAACACCAATCCTTCTTTTAAAACAACTTTATCATATTTTTCAACAGAGAAGGCATACTATTCATCCATCTCATACAATCAATAGATAACGCCCTTTCATGCTCATTAGAATCATACCTAAAATCATTTTCATTATCAGAATTATAATTTGATAACCCGTCATCAGATTGATCATCATTCTCCAAATCTTTTTCTTCAGACTCACTATCACTATCTAAAGACTTGCCTCACTAGCACATAACTATTCATCATCAGACTCATTGATTTCATCAATTCCAACCTTCTCTAAATTATAGATAAACAGTTCAATTACGTTATTAATGGGGTGCATGTTGAACATTATCATGAGTTCTTTGTCGTTGTCGATGTCAACAAGCCCCCCAAGGGCTAGGTAAGCGACAACGTATTGAGATGTTGAAGCTTTCTTTATTCAGTTCTAACACTTTATTTATATCATCTACTAAATCTAAGTAATTATACTTATCTTGATCGATGTTTGATATCAGCCTTACAGTGGACTGGTGGTGCACTGAGAAATTAACACTTCTCTTTATTAGAGAGCTACATTGACAGTGAATGAAATTGAGAAGTGGTGCTTTAATAAAATCACAATTTTATCACAATTTTATCAGAAAATATCGCAATCACATGAAAAAATAGAGTTTCCTAAGAGCCCCCTAGTTTGTTACTACATATGAAAAATTTGAACCCCACAACTGCAAAAGTATTATGGTAAAATGTAGGAAGACCCACAAAATCATTTGGGTAGAATAAAGAATGCAGAACAACTCAAAAAAATGAATGAAAATACCACGGCGAAATTTCAAATATGGTTTTCGGGAAAAAGCAGAAAGTATGGAAAATACCTTAGCCTCTTCCCCTCTCATTCGATTCTCTTACTTTGATTTTGACCTGTGCGACTGAATTTTTTGGCTAAGTTTTAGGGTTCGTGGGAACGGAAATCGTGGGGGAGATTGAGGGAGATTGAGTTGGGGGTTTAAGGGGACTTCAGTTAAAAATAAGGTAAAATCAATTCGGGTAAGATTTGGGTAAGGGTCGAATGAGGATGAAAACTTAAGGCTATTTTGGTCATTTTACTTAAAAATGAACCCCATTATAATAGATTGGACTTCTGTATTTTTTCTGAAACTAGAGATGGTGTCCGTGTCTTTTAGGCAAATCTCAGAGGGTGTCGATGCACTTTTCCCAATACTTTTTTATCATTTATACAAAACAATTCTCAAATCTTAAAAAAATTAAACAAAAATCAATAAGTGAAAAACTAATTGCTCAGACCAAGTGGTTTTTATGATCTATTTGCTATGAGCAAGTAATTTGCTCGAAGCAAGTAATTTTTATGAATATGAACAAATAAAAATAAATAAGGTAAAATCGTTTTTGGTCTCTGTTTCTTTATTGAGACGGGTTATAAAAGCAATTTTACAGTAAAAATGACCAGAATCTCTGATATCAAACGCTTGACTTTTCAAACTAGGCGTTCCAAAAAACTCATTATTTATCTGTCTAGATAATAACATAAAAAACTATAGATAAAATACATATTATGCCTCTGACTATTGTGGTTTCACCAATCAAACTATATTTTCTTTAACCAAATTGACATTAAACTTCATAATTGGTAAAAAAATCTTCAGTCTAATTATGTTAACCCTTTGTTCAAAACATTTTAATTTCTTCCCTCTCATTCGGCCACCAATGCTCTGAAAGCCCATTCTTTCTAAATTTCAATGAAGCTTTTGAACACGTAAAAAATATCGTTGCCACGTGGACAAGGGGAGGGGGGCCTATTCATGGCTCGCAAAAAATAGTAGAAAAATATAAATGAGTTACGGACTGAAGTCACGAGACACCTCAAGAACGAGGATTATCACTTCAAGAATGAGGCCAACACCTCAATAATGGGGATTATCACCTTGAGAACGGGACCAGCACCTCAAGGGCGGGGACAAACATCTCAAGAACGGGAAATGACATTAGAATGAGAAAGATTGACTAGTTAACAGGAGCATACGAAAAGGGGTTTAGATCGGCAACCAAGTGACTGTGATTGATTGGGTAAGCTGAATGACTCGGATGAGACAGATTGGCATGCCACCAATTGGCTATGACTGATTGGCTTGAAGCCACAAGAAATCATCAAGTGGCTGTGATTGATTGGCGACTGAGCGAGACAAATGGGAAATGAGAAAGGGAAAAAGGCTCATGCCATGCAGAATGATCCCCATGAACGGGTGTAGTCCCTAGGCATAATGAATGCCTCATTTTATATTGTTATTTTAATCAACTCATGCAATTTGGGAAGCTATATAAGGCCAATGTATTAAATAAAATGGGGACATTTTCAATAAAACTTAAGCACATATAATTTATTACTCATATAAGTTTATCTTTCTCAAGACTTTTCCCTTCAATCCTTGATTAGTGGAAAAATCATTTACATTTTAGTGCTTTCATTGAAAGTTGAGAGAAAAGCTTAAGAGACCCACCCTACAAAGCCATAAACATGCCTCGAACCATATCCAACACAGCTCTAAATGGAGACAACAGGTCCAGAAACGAAGATGAGCACACAGATCAACCAACCCCACCCACAAAAATGCTGCAGACATTCCTAAACGAGATGCATGAGATGGAATGGAGGAACACTGAAGCAATGTATAATGCATGGCAGAATGTGCAAGAGAAAATCAACACGCTACAACTGTTGGAATATGTTCATAAAGTAGCGTGTAATAACTATTTATTTGTATTTAGTTATTTCTCAGACATTTGTATTACTGAATTTTTTATCAATAAATTGAAAGTTTTATTTTAAATTAAAGCGTGTTTATAAATTACTCAAGTGGTGGAACTATTATCAACGAAAGAAGAGTGAAGACGGAAGCGTCTTCAGACGAACTCTTCTGAAATAGTTCAGAACGATATTTACAGTCTTAGAATCGACTGACAATCGAATCCGATTATGACTGTTAGGTTGAACCGTTGGATGTCAGTCTTGGGGCATAAGAGTGGAAACTTAAATAGTTAACCTAGACATGTTATGAACATGTTGAATAGATCGGTAGCAAATCAATTTATATCTCAAAACCGTTTACCTAGCTCTAAATCTAATTGTTACACCTTAAGGGTATTTTTGTAATTATTTTAATCCTGAGGTAAATACGTAACTTGACTTGGTTAGTTACAATATTTGATGTGTCAAATGAGTGAGTTCGAATTAACGGGCGATACCTTAATCCTGATGGGCATGTGAATAAATTAACTTGGCCAAGTATTCGATGAAATGAGTCGTTGAATAAGACTTGTTATTTGTAGAGACAATTCACTATAATGTCTTTCTTATTCATAGTCAACGAATGAGTTAAGGAAATAATAACAATAAGGGTAAAGTTATAATTTTACATTCCACTCTTGTTACTGATATTCATGATGAGTATTATGTTAAAATATTCTGTGGACTGTGAAAATAAATAGAGTTTATTTACACCAACAGAAAATGTAGCGCTTATGAATCAAGAGTTGATTCGACATCGAACCTATAGTGGAGTCGTACGATATCAGAATTAAATATGTCAGTGATTTATGGAGATAAATTCATCGGGTATTTGAATCTTAAACTTTGTTCATATGGGTCTATTCGATCTCAGACATATTTCCTACACCTATATGCGATATGTGATGTCACTTAAGTTAGTTAAGTATAATTGTTGTATATAATTAATTGTTTATTAATTTGTAATTATTAGATAATTAGTTAAGTAAAATTAATTAATTAATTGATAATGATCAATTATATTTATCAATTAGATTGATAAATTTTGATACAACTAAAATCTCTAGGAGATCATGTGATTTTCGGCAATAATAGATAATTAGAGGAATTTTCAGAAATTTTATAATATATGAATGTATTTGTAAATACATAATACTATCTTTTGATAAATATCTAATAGCAATTTGATAGCAAAGAGATAATGATGATAAGATACAGTTGTTATCAACACACAAAAAGAAGAGAAAAACGTTTTCTCCTCTCACTATTGTTGTCGCCGAAATTAATATGAAGAACGAAGATTTAACTTTTCTTCTTTAGTCATTTTGATAGCCCACACTTAAATTTCTACGTAAAATTCTTCTGAGATATATTTATGAAATTAACGGGTGGTTGTTGGTGGACTAGTTCGTAAATCGTTCGTGGAAGATCAAGTTCATGATTTGATCTTAAAACTTAAAGAACACGAAGAACGCTCGAGTGATTTTCACCAGTTCAAAAATTTCCCGATACAGAGTAAAGGTGAAAAATCATTTTCCCTTAATCTATTCATTTTAATATCATATATGCATGGCAAAACTAAAATTGGTTTTAAATTATTTAATATGATTAAATAAGTTAAATAATTCTTTTTGATATTCCGTCCACGAACCGTTCGTGGTTTAAATCTATTTTTTTTTATTTTAAAACCGATCGATCCTAACAATTGGTATCAGAGCGTAAGTTTAAGATTATGCATATAGATAATTAAAATGAACGTATCATGAATTTTATGGATATTGGCATATGCTTATATGATAGATTCAAAATTATTTTGAATATGTTTTGTGATTGGATCCTGAACTATTGACTCTAAGCGTTTTTAATTTAGAATTGATGTATGCCGAATTTGAGGCATATGAATTTATGAATTTAATTATGCAATTGTTATAAATTTTAAATTCGTTGTAAATTCATCATCGCCTTAAAATCGTAGCTGGAAATCACTCGAAACCGCCGCTGAGAACTCGCTAGACAGCCACTGAGAAGACGTCGGAATCACTATTGTTCAGGCTGGTACTATCCACCGGTGGTACTGTTCACCATGCCCGCCACTTTCCACCGCTGGCCGTCGTTCGCCGCTGCTGCCCCGTGTTGTCCATTGCACGGTAGAGTCATAAATCGGATTAGGATACCTACAAATTTTAGAAACCCATGGTTTTAGGAAACCTAAGGTTTTTGAAATTCAAATTTTGAAATATGATTTCAAAATCAATTTTAGTCCCTTATTTAATTTTAATTTAATTTGCTAATTTTTTTAACACTTGTATAATTGTTATTCATTTTAAAATTATTTTAAAAATAAATCAATTTACTAATTACTTGGTAATTTATTTATCAAAGTAAAAATATGTTGGAAAATTAAAAAAATTTAAATTGAAAATTATTTTTTAAAAATTGGACTAATATTTTGTAAAGTGTTACAAAATAGCGGGACAACATGGAGAGGAAGGAATAAATTGCAGATACCATGGAGATTAATTCATAAATTAATCTATAATTTATATATTATTTTTTAATGGGTTGTAATTAGAAATGAGCCAACATGTAGGTTAAATTTAAATCTATGATTTAATTTTAATCGCGCATCATCATATAACATGCCATATAGATTAGGGATATGCCAATATCAAATTGCCATGTAGCATGTACATGCATCATTGTAGATTAATTGATAATGGTTATTATTTAGTTACAATGTGAAATTTATAGTGTTTATGATTTTAAATTGGGATTGAAAATTAATAAAGGATTTATAAATTTCATCACGTTTTTAAATTAATAAAAGTTATGTTTTTTTGAAAAATAACCAAAAATCTAAATTTTTCAAAAATTAAGTGGGAGCGGTCTTCACTTGAATGTGAGAAACTTTAGAATCGTGTCGCTTTGAGTCGTCGAGTTGTTTCAGAAGCTAAGATTTCTAAAGGGAGTGGTGAGGCAGGGCCGTCCCATAGACGGACTGTTAGTCCATAGCAACCTTTAAGAGTTGATGCGTTGATTAAACACTTGGACTGAAAGCACATTGGAATCCCCCCATAGGGGCTAGTCAATGGGGCTAAGGTGACCAAAATAATTACTGATTGGTTAAGCTAAATGTAGAGACATTTGAGCGGTAACTAAACGAGAGGAGTCTCGATGCGATATGAGATAGTTTGGACTTCATCCCTCGATGAGACAAGCTATCATTTTTTTTATCGTAACATCATGGAGAAAATAGTTTTTAATGGATTTTAAAATATTTAGTAGTTGCATCATGCATCAAACTTTTCTAAGCAATTGAGCATTTATTTACACCGTTTTATTTATTCTTTTCAGTAATCATGTCGATATCCCCTCTCTCAACTATTCTTAATGCGAACAAATTCAACGGTAAAATTTATGTGGATTGGAAATGAAATCTTGATATTGTGCTGACGGTAGAAAGCACAAATTCGTGCTCACTACCTCTTGTCCTCTTGAGCCTATTGCTAAATAGACTCAAGAAGAAAATGATGCTTATACTTCTTAGTTGCATTCTGATGAGATTACCAGATGTTACATCTTGGCATCTATGAACAATGTGTTGCAACAACAGCATCATAACTTTGATACCACCGCTGATATAATATTAAACATCATTGAAATGTTTGGGGATCTGGGTCGTCAAACCAGACAGACAGTGTGCATAACTTCATGAGTTGTATGATGGAACCTGGAACTCCTATCAGAGTACATATGATGTTGATCATAAGTTATTTGAACGAGATGGAGATCATGGGTGCTCAGGTTGATGGCGAGACTCAAGTGGATATGATCCTAGAGACTTTTCCTAGTACCTTGAGAACTTCAATCTTAATTATTTGATGAATAAGCTGAACTAATCACTTCTTGAGCTCATGAAGGAGCTGCAAGCTGCTGAGACCTTGTTTTTGAAGGGCAAGAGGAAATCTGGAGAGGCTAACTTTACTGAAAGTAGGCCTTCCACATCTAGCTCTAAGAAGAAACATATAAGGGGTCCAAGAAAAGCGAAGAAGCAGAAGACGAGAGTTGCCAAATACAAGTGCAACACGAGAGTAGACAAGTCGAAAGACAAGTGTCATCACTGTACAGCTGCTGGTCATTGGAAACACAACTAGGCAAGAAGACATTCATGATGTCGAAGAGGAGGTAGCCAGCTGTAGGAGAAAGGTGGTTGAGACCACCAACGCCTACGATGTTGTTGTCTCTGAAAGGGACAATTTTAAGAATGTAGAGGTTGATCTTCAACGAGTTGTTGCCTGTTTAACTTCTGAGCTTGAAGTGGAAGCGGCTAAGCAGTCGAAACTAGAGTGGTCTTTGAGGGAGGCTGAGAGGTCCGCAGAGAGAAGTGGGGAGAACTTGTCCATCATTGAGGCAAAGTTGGTCGAGGCCGAGGAAACGTTGGCTAAGTCGAGTGAACGGGAGGCTGGTCTTGCAGCCGAGTACTAGGCCATAGTCGACGAGTATGAGCAGATGGCCTAAATGACGGCTACCGCAATGCCAATGCTGATAAGCCTCCCTGTATGTCACTGGTCCCCCTTCCTGATGAACATGTTGATCCCGAGGCTGGGCTTCTCGTTTCTACCATTGAAGCGACTACTGGAACTACTCCTGCGGAGAATTAGCATTTTTTTTTGTAATGGAATTGTTTTATTTACAAATTTCACCTTCCAACAAGCGTAGATTTATTTCAATAATTTTTTTCTTTCTATCCCGAATAATGTGTCTTATCTTTCTCCTAAGATTGAGAGCTGTAAAGTAAAAAGTAAGTAATAGAAAAAAAAAAAATCAAATCGCACCATCTCTGTAATAGGTGAATGCCTCTTTTTCCCCTGAAGTTGTCGGAATTATTCGTAATAAGATATTGGCTACAATTGAAAAGGTCTTATCAATAAAATTTCCATTTATCCCAGATCTAGGCATAGGTAGAAACCCATTCTATAATTTCTTTTAATTACCTCTTTCGTGAGAAAATGATCCCACAACCAAAGGAATTGTATAGTACGAAATAACATAAAAACATATTCATTAAAAAAAAATATGTATGACCTTCTACTCGATACTCAAATTGTTTATTTTTAACAGGAATCAATAAAAAACAAGAAATATTTGAATCCGGTTAGATTTCATCCAAATGTACTACTATAAGAATGAAGGGAACTATTCTGATTTCATCGAAGTTAAAGAATCATAGAAAAAAATGGATCTTACAGATTGGGATAATTCGAGAAGTTTTGATTGAATTATGATCCAAAGAGCAAAAAGAATCGAATAATTATTCTATGATAAAAATAGAATAACCATCCATGCAATTAAAGCAATTCAATATAAAAAACCCCGGGCCGGGATGATTCATGAATTTTTACTAGATCTATGGGATAATGAGTTGTTGTTGAAAAATCGAAAACTAGAAAAGTAAATTTTTTATAAAAATAGAATTCGAGTTAAAAAAACTAAAAAGAATCATGATCTAAAAGGTTCTTTTCCCTCAGTATGCTTTTGTTTAAAAATTTTATCAATCAATTTTGCCTTTAGTAAATTTGCACAAGTAATAAAAGATTGTAAAGTTATAAGTTTACTTAATCCTTTTTAAATAACCGAAAGCTTATTTCAAGGAACATTTAGGTGAGAGTGCATTAACCTTTTTCATCTGTTTCTTCTTTTCATTTGTTAGGGTTGAAACTTCCTTTCTTTTTACTGCAAATGGGTTTTGGAGTTGTATATATCCATGATTCCTCCTTCCAATTAAAGTTATAAGTTTACTTAATCCTTTTTAAATAACCGAAAGCTTATTTCAAGGAACATTTAGGTGAGAGTGCATTAACCTTTTTCATCTGTTTCTTCTTTTCATTTGTTAGGGTTGAAACTTCCTTTCTTTTTACTGCAAATGGGTTTTGGAGTTGTATATGTCCATGATTCCTCCTTCCAATTAATGTTCTTAATTTTTCTGAGAGTAGGACTTATGAAATGCCCCTCCCAAGAACTTTTTAATACCCTTAGATCCTTCTGGGAGTAGGACTTATGAACCGCCCCTCCCAATGACTTTTTTAATGCCTTTAGTTTCTTAAGAAGTAGGACTTTTTTTTTTCCTCCCAAGGACTTTTCAACGCCCTTATTTCCTAATGGGAGTAGAACTTATGAATGACCCCCAATGACTTTTTAATGCCCTTAGTTTCTTTTTTAGTAGTAGTCTGGCTGAGGAGGGAAGTTTGACGCTACTATTTTTACGTGGAAAACTTTTGCGGGAAAAAAGTACGGGGAAGATGTCTCATTATAATGGATCTTTTACATCCTTTTATACAAAATATTTTTTCAAATGAATTGTGTTCCATGGTTTCTGCAATTCTGTTCCTTCTCCTGTCTCCAAGTGGTAATATCTGCTTCCTCCTATATTACGGATGATGTACGGTCCTTCCCATGTTGACCCAAGATTTCCTTCCACTTGAAAGATTTTTCTGAGGATCAGTTCTCCTGTTTGGAATTCCCGCTTCCTTACTTTTTTCTAGAAATAAGATATTCTTTTTAAGCCATTCTGATCAGGGCCACTTATCTTCTTCCCTCTAGATCATCGAGACCATTTTCAGGAGCTCTCCATTTTGTTTTTCATTTAGTTTAGACCTGATGGTATGGCTTTCAATTTCTACGGAGATAACCGCTTATGCTCCATATGATAATGCAAACTCTGATTATTTCTCTCAGGGTCATTCTGTATGCCCATAGGACTGCGGGTAACTCTTCTACCCATTTTTCTTTTGCGGATTCCAGATTCTTCTTCAGGTTATCAAGTATAACTCGGTTTGATCTTTTCGCTTGTTCATTCCCCTAGGGCTAGTAAGGGGTGGAGAAGCAATTCCTGATTTTTAGATATTTACAAAATGTTCTTACCAAGCTCTTGGTGGATTGAAGCCCATTGTCAGATACCAAGATATGGGGGATCCCATACCTGCACACCAAGTTCTTCCATAAGAACCCTTTTACTTATTCCTCATGAATTCTAGCAAAGGTTTCTGCCTCAATCCACTTAGTGAAATAGTCCGTTGCAACTAACAAGAAGTATTTTTGGGTTGGCGCCATGGGGAGCAGCCCAACAATGTCTAGGGCCCACTATATGAACGGCCAAGGACTAGTCACATATTTAAGTTCCCCCTGGAACATTTTTGTTACGCTGACACTTCTCACAATTTTTCGCGTACTCTTTGGCGTCTTGATGCGTTTAGGGCTAGTAGTATCCTTCATTCACGACTTTACGGGCTAGTGATCTGCCCCCATTGTGGTTTCCACATATGCCCTCATGAATTTCCGCTAGCACAACTAGGCTTTTTTTCTCGTAGGCATTTCAGGTATGGTCCTGCAAACATTTTCTTATATAATACCCCATTAATCATTGAGTACCTGGTACTTCATTGTCGTGTCTTTTTGGCAAGTAATTTATCTTCAAGAAGCATTTTATTTTTTAGTAAGCGGATTGTGTTGTCTTGCCAACTAGGCTCCCGTTCAATTACTACATCAACTACGTTAGTCAATGGGAGCGAGATGTTTGGTTCTTTCAGAACTTCTACGAGGAGGTTCCTTCTATAAGGGATGTGTAATGAAGATCCTAGGTTTGTTAGGGCATCAACATGCCCATTCTCCGTTCTCGAAATTTGCTGGATTTTGTAATCTTTTACCGTATTATGGAGATCCTTTGCCCGCTGTAAGTATTTTATCATCCGTTCATCTTTTGCTATGTATTCTCTCATGACCTGTTTTACAATCAACATAAAATCACAGAAAATCTTAACTTTAGTTACCTCATATTCCTGTAGCAGGGATATTCTCACGATCAGTGCTTTATACTCTGCTTCATTATTTGATGATTAAATTTGAACTAGTTGTAATGCACCAATATTTCCCCAAAGGGAGTTTATGCCACCACCCTACTCCTGCTCCTCTATTGTTTGAAGCACCATCTACAAAAAGCGTCCAGGCTCCACTTTCCCCCGTTTGGTGAGCTTCCCGTTCTACTTCCCCTCCTGTGAAGTCGGCTATGAAGTACGCTAATGCCTGTCCTTTTATTGATGTTCGGGGCTCGTAACGGATATCGTATTGGTTCAACTCAATTGATCATTTTTCTATTCTTCTGCTTGCCTTCGTTGAGTTCAGAAGGCTTTTAATGGGAGATTCGGTCAATACTTTGATGTTGTGGGCTTGGAAGTAGGGCCTCAGCTTCCTAACTACAGTTACAACTGTCAATACTAGTTTCTCCATTTGTTTATACCTTGTTTCCGCCGCTTCAACGCTTTTACATACAAATTATACAAGTTTTTGTTTCCTTTGTTCTTCTTTGATGAGTACTACGCTGACTGCCCTTGTTGAGACGACTATATATGAAAAAGTTACTCGCCAGAAATAGGTTTGGAGAGTAAAGAGGGGGTGTAGTCAGGTACTCTTTAATTTTGGTAAAAGCTTCTTCACAGTCCTTATTCTAACCGCTCGTGGAGTTTTTCCGCAATCTTTCAAAAAAAAAAAGGTTTGCATCTGTCTGTTGACTTGGAGATGAACCTGTTTAGGGCGGCTAATCTTCCCGTTAAACCCTGGATTTCTTTGAGGTTCCGTGGGGATCTCATTTCTATAATTTCCTTTACTTGGTCTAGGTTTACTTCGATTACTCATTGTGTAATTAGATGTCCAAGGAACTTTCCCGCTGCACTCCAAAAGTGCATTTCTCCGGGTTTAGCTTCATGGATTTCACCTCAGAATAGAGAAGGCTTCATAAAGATAAACTACTTGCCAAAAAGACACGACAACAAAGTACCAGGTACATAATGATTAACGGGGTAATATATAAGAAAATATTTACAGGACCATATCTGAAGTGCCTACGAGAAAAAGAAGCCCATTAGTCAGAACCACTTGGTGGTCTACCAACTTATCTTGTCTGAGTGGTGCAGCCTACCTAATTAATCACGACCACTTGGTTGTCAGTCTGAACCCCTTTTCCCTTTTTGATATTCTGCCCCGTTCTTGAGGTAATGACCCTTCGTTCTCGAGATGTCGGTTCCAGTTCTTGAAGCGATGATCTCCCGTTCTCGAGATGTCAGTTCCCGTTCTTGAAGTGATGATTACCCGTTCTCGAGATGTTGATTCCCATTCCTGAAGTGATACTTACCCGTTCTGTGAATATCTTGCAATTTCAACCAGTCATCCATTTTTACTTTTTTAACGCTTCTTATGAGTCCTAGGTAAGTCCATTTTGTCCACACGACAATGGATATTTTTACCTATTCAATACTCAATATTTATTTTTCTAGCTTATAAGAATACTCATTTGTTAATTGCATCTGATGATACAAGCTTTAAGTCATGAGACAATTTTTTTATGCATAAATTTTTTATATTAAATAGTATGAAGGTGAGATTGGGGATATAGGCTACTTTGGAGGCAGGCTCTTGTGAATGAGCTAAAAAAAGCGGAGAATAGACTCTACATTGATGCATGACCCATAATGACTTAGCAGTTAGAGTTTAATCAAATTCCATTCAATATATATAACGTTGTAATTGAAAAATGAATATACTATACTATTTAAATATTTGATATTAGTTTTTTTTCGTAGAATAATCATTAGTTAGATAACTATAATTTAACAAAAATAAAATCTTATGTTTTACATATATAGTAAAAGTTGGGTATGGACGGTTCTTAATGCGCCAAGTGTCCATACCCAATAGTTGCCAAGTGTAGAAATATTTTCATTAATTATCAATTCATTGTTTTCTAAATTAGAAACGTACATTTTGATTATTAAATATTTTACTATAAAATAAATAAATAAATAAATATTTTTTGAATTGTAATATGAAATCTTAATATGTAAGTACCTTATTTTATTATTTTATTTTCATAGGATATATTTTTATACTATCATATTTTTAAGCTAAAAAAATTATATTTTGTTTTTCAAAAATAAAAAAAATTGTATGTAATTAAAAGAATTACCCTCCCCTACGTCCTACCCAGTAACGAATCCCTGGGACCATTTCCGGTCCATAATAGCTAGAGGCTAGAGCATATATGTTATCACACATTTTACTTAACTGAGGTTGCTAGGCTTTTAGTTCCCCTCCCCAAATGAATACGACTTAGTAATTTTGGGTATCTAGCTTTTCACCTTCCAATTAATTGTTCTTGAGTTTTTAATGTACATGAACATAATTAATATCAGTTTTCAATCGAAGGATGTGAATAGGTTCTTAGTTAACACTATAATTACTATATTTATACAAATTCTTAGCCTCAACTTCACTTCAATTGATGTTGTAGAATATAATGAACAAACTCATACTAATCGAGACATTCTACTATTGAGACTTGAGAGATTCTTTGATGCGGTTAATGTTAGAATTGTGTCCATAAATGTGTAATAACTATTTATGAGTATTAAGTTATTTTTCTGACATTTAGTATTACTTAATTTTATGAATCAATGAAAGTTTTCCTTTAATTAAAGTGTATTTATAATTTACTTAAGTCCTGGAACTATTGTCAACGTAAGAAGAGTAAAGACATAGTGGTCTTCCATACAAACTCTTATGAAATAATTCAAAATGTTATTCACAGTATAAGGATGGACTGAGCAATCGAGTCCGATTACGATTATTAGGTTGAACCAAAGGATGCCGGTCTTGGGGTATGAGAGTGGAGACTCTAACAGTTAACCTAGATATATTATAGAGCATGATGAACATACCAGTAACAAATTAGTATGGAGTAAAGTTGTTTATCTAGCTCTAAATTTAATTGATACACCTGAAGGGTATTTTTGTGATTACCATAATCCTGAGGTGAATACGAAACTTGACTTAGTTACTTGCGGTCTTTGATATGCCAAAATAGTGAGTTCGAACTGCTAGATAATACCTCGACTGTTGGGATCGTGATTCAACTATGTTGAAGTTACGTGATTCACATATATAGAATTCACGGTGAGATTGTCAAATGCAACAATATCACCTTATGCTTTATTGATGGGTATGTGAATAAATCAACCTAGCCAGGTACTCGATGAAATGAATCATTAAATAAGACATGGTGAACTGTGTGAGACAATTCACTGTTATGTTTTTCTTATTCACAATCTATAAAAGAGTTAAGAAAATTATAACTAGAGGGGAGAATGATAATTTTACATCCCAATATTGTTAGTGATATTCATGAAGGGTAACAAAGAAAACTATTCTATGGACCGTGAAATAAAAAGTGTTTATATGCACCAACAGAAAATGTAGCGTGTATGAATCGATAGTTGATTCGGCATTGAACCTATAGTAGAGTCGTACGATGTTATGATTATGTAGGTCGGAAATTTATGGTTCCCTTCAGTCTCAGGAGTAGCTCATAAGGACATGAATGAGAAACAACAATAGTTGGATCAAAAATGTGTTTTAGACCAAGGTACACTTTCCGAACACATATGTGATAGTTATCGTCACTTAATTAGTGAAGAGCAAAATTGATGTTTAAATTAATTAATTTGTTATTTTCTAATTTATTAGATTATTAGTAAATAAAAAATTAGTTAATTACTTGATAGATATCAATTTAATTTATCAATTTGGATTGATGAATTTAGACACAATATTGACTCTAGGGAGATGTAAAAAAATTACAGAGTGACAGCAAAAGGAGGAGAATTTTGGCAATTTACAATATAGAGGTCTATGTGTAAATTCTGTAATTATTATATAAGGGATAGAAATATGGTTGTATCCCTAACCATGATCACATTGTATGATTACACAAAGCAAAAAAAAATAGTTTCTCTCTCCCCTCCCTATTATTGTCGAAATCTAGAGGAAGAAGAGAAAAATTTGTTATTTTTTCATCACTTGTTTAGAGAGCCCACACTCTACTCCTAGCAATATTCCTGAAAGATATACTTCTGAATAAATTTTTATCTACTTATACAAGAAATGTATAAAATTGTTTCTACCTATTCTCAATATGTTTTTATCTAAATATGCATAATCATAGAAAATGTTTTTTTAATTAATTTGATTAAATGTTGTCAATTTTTTTTTATTTTTTTTCCCACGAACTGTTCGTGGTTCATTGTTTTTCCTCAAATTTTTAAAACCCGATCTAAAAATTGGTATCGAAGCCTTGGGTTATCGATTGTGCATATTTAGTAATTAGACGTATGTATCAATGGATGTTGTGATATTGACATATATTTTTGTACGGTAGATTCAAAGCATGTTTGAATGTATTTTATGAATGGATCCGGATCAATTGGCTCTAAGTGTTTATTTTCAATTTTAGAACTGATGTACACCGAAATTGAGGCATAAGATTTGATGTAATTTAATTTATGCAAAAGTTGTATCTTTAAATCCATCATCACGAGAAAAGTCATCATTCGTCATTGCCGTCACTGCCGTTCTACACCACCGCCGCGCCATCGCCTGTTGCCCCACGTCGCCGCTCGCCGCTATAGGTTTCCTAATTGTGGTTTAGGAAACCATAGGGATTAGGAAACCTTAAGGTTTAGAAAACTTTAGGGTTTAGGAAGTTTTTAGGAAATATTGAGTTTTTAGGGTTTAGGAAACCTTGAGGTTTTGGAAGTTTTAGGGTATAGGAAACCTTGAGTTTTGGAATCTTTAGGACTTAGGAAACCTTGAGGTTATGGAAGATTTTGGGTCTAAGAAACCTTAAGGTTTTTCCCAATCTAGTAACTAAAATATTTTTATTTAATTCGGTAATTTTTCAATACTAATTAATGAGAATTTATTTTATAAATTGGTTTTAAAAATAAATCAATTGATTAATGTACTTGGTAATTTATTTATCAAAGTAAAAATTGTTGAAAAATTAAATTTTAAATTGAAATTTGAATTCTTAAATGGGACTGGATTTTTGTAAAGAATTATAAATTGGTGGGATTTTCTGAAGGAGAAGGAGAACATTACAGACACCATAAAGATTATTATTTAAATTATTGTCATTTATTTATTATTCTTTTATGTGTTCTAATTAGAAATGAGCTATAGATAGGTTAATTTTGAATGAATGATTTATTATTAATCTTGTATCATCATATAACATGCCATATAGAAATAGGGTTATGCCAATACCAAATGACATGTCGCAGTACATGCATAATTATAGTTTAAATTTATAATGTGTTATAATTTAAATACAATGCGAATTTTATAAAACTTATAAATTTTAAATTGTGGTTTAAATTTTATAAAAGTTTATAATTTTCAAAACTTATTTTTTCAAATTTATAAAAAGTTATATTTTTTTATGAAAAAGCAAAGAAAAATCCATTTTTCTAAAAATTAAGTGGGATGGTCTTTACGTTGAAATGTTCCTGAGGTACAAAACGCAAACTTGATTATGACACGAAGAATGACTTAGAGCCGCCCTAGCGGTCATCTCTTCAGTGGGAGAAACTCAAGAATCGTGTCACTTTGAGTCATCGAGTTGTTTGAGAAGCTAAAACTTATAAAGGAAGTGATGAGGCAAGATCGTCCCTAGAAGGATTGTTAGTTCATAGCAACCTTTAAAGTCGATACTTTGGTTAATCACTTAGACCAAAGAACATTAGAATCTCTCATAGGAGCTAGTCAATGGGGTAAGGTGACCAAAACCATTGGTGATTGGTGGAGCTAGATGTAGTGATATCTTGAGGAGCGTTAACCAAATGAGAGAAGTCTCGATGCAAAAGGAGATAGTTTGGGCGTTGTCCTTAGATGAGACAAGCTAACATTGTTGATCGAAACATCATTGAAGAAATAGTTTTTATCAGATTTTTAATATTTAAGTATTATCATGTATCATACTTTCCTAAATGATTAAGTAGTTATTTACACCATTTTATTTATTCTATTTAGTAATCATGTCATTATTTCCACTCTCAACAAGTTTGAATGCGAAAAACCTTACTGGTGAAATTTATGTGGATTCGAAACGTAGTATTGATATCGTATTGATGGTAGAAAAGCACAAGCTCGTGCTCTCTACACCTTGTCCCCTTATGCCTATCACTGAATCGACTCAATAGGAAAATGATGCTTATACTTCTTGCTGTGTTCTGATGAGATCGTCAGGTATTACATCTTGGCTTCTGTTAGTAATGTGTTGCAACAAAAGCATCAGGACATGAAACCGCCGCTGATATGATGTTGAACATCACCAAAATGTTCGAGGATCACAATCGTCAAGCCAAACAGGCTGTCGTGCGAAATTTTAGGAATTGTCGGATGAAACCTGTAACTTCTATCAGGGAACACATGATGATGATCATAAGTTATATGAATAAGATGGAGATCATGGGTACAGAGGTAGCTGACCTCAAGTTGGTATGATCATTGTAACTCAGCCAGACACTTTTGAGAACTTCAAACTTAATTATTCAATGAATAAGTTGAGGTACTATTCTCCATAGTTAATGAAGGAGTTGCAAGCTTCTAAGACCTTATTTCTGAAGGGAAAAAGAAAGAATGGAAAGGTAAGAAACTAGAAGACAAGAGAGGTTTGAAGAAAGCTAAAAGGAAACACAAGAGAGGTATGAAGAAAGCTAAGAAACTAGAAGACTTAATGAGGGTGAGTTCAACTTCCATTGGGGAAATGGAGCACTAGTATTGTCTGTATAAGTTGGAAATATTAAATTGTCATTTGATAATAGTTATATGGTTTTATGAGATGTTTATTATATCCCGTTTTTGGGAAGAACCTTATTTCAGTAGCTAGTTTAATTGAGCAAGGATTTTATTGATAATGATATCAGTAGTTTTAGAAATGATTGCTTGATCACTACTGCACGATTGCTAAATTACCTATTCTATGTAAAACCTATAGTTCCAATGATACGTGATACTAAAGTAAATACCGATTTACAAAGGGATAGTAAAAGTTTGAAGTCTGAATCAATCGATCTAACCTACTTTTACGTCTTGACCATAATAGCTTAAACATGATTAAAAGACTTACAAAGGATGGTCCATTGCAAACTGTAAGTGTGGTATCACTACCAACATGAGAATCCTACATAGAAGAGAAAATGGCCACAAGACCATTTTCAGCGAAGGGTGAAATAGACATTCAATGCCTCAAACGTGTACATAGTGATGTATGCGGGCCATTGAATATCCAAGCAAGAGGATGTTACGAATATTTTGTAACCTTCACAGATGACTACTCACATTTTGGACATGTTTATCTAATGCGCTAAAAGTCATAAACCTTTAAAGAGTTCAAAGAGTAGAAGGCTATGGTTAATAATCAATTATAGAAACAAATTAAAACACTGTGATCTGATCGTGGTGGAGAGTACTTGCTAGGAGAGTTTGAAGACTTTCTTAGCTTACAACACCTGGCACTCGAGAATAAAATGGTGTGTCAGAGAGAAAAAATTGAATTCTAATAGACATGGTTAGATCCATTATGAGTTACTCCTCCCTCCTAGATTCGTTTTAGGGATATGCCTTGGAAATAGCTGCATACATTCTGAACCAAGTTCCGTAAAAGAATGGTGCCTAGCATGCCATATGATTGATGGAATGGAAGAAAGTCATCCGTAAGCCACCTTAAGATATGGGGATGCCCGACACATGTACTGAGGCTGAAGATAGGCAAATTGACCATTCGATCAAAATTATGCATGTTTGTAGGACGTCTCAAGGGAATAAAGGGATAAGTCTTTTATAGTCCGACCGACAAGAAGACGTTCATTAGCATGAATGCACGTTTTCTTGAGGAAAATATATAAGAATTGTGAAGTCGAGAAGCACATTTGTGTTAGAGAAATTATTGAGTGGGAGGACACTGACTCCCAAATCAAGACCTGTTTTCGATTCAATAATGGAAGAATCACAACAGGGGCTGGAGCCTACGGAGCCTCAACGTAGTGGAAGGGTTGTGAGACAACCTGACAGGTACATGTCTTATGGAGATGCCTTGATGATAGTCTCAGATAAAGATCATGATGAACCTGTTTCCTACTCGTACGAAGTCCGGAAGCTTGTAGATTCTCCTGAAAGTAGGGTGAATGGATTTATAAGAAGAAGAGAGGTCCATATGAAAATGTAGAGACATTCAAAGCTAGGCTTGTAGCCAAGAGCTACACCCAAAATGAAGATATTGACTATGACGATACCTTTTCGCCGGTAGCCATGCTTAAGTCCATCCGAATCCTCTTGTCCATTCCTGTTACCCTCGATTATGAAATATGACAGATGGACGTCAAGACTGCATTTCTGAATGGTAATCTTAAAGAACACATTTATATGGCTCAACTAGACGGGTACATGGAGAAAGGTCAAGAGGGCAAGGTTTACGAACTGCTGAAGTCCATTTATGAACTTAAGCAAGCGTTTTGATCGTGGAATATCAGATTTGACGAAACTGTTAAGAACTTTGATTTTGAACAGTTAGTGGACGAATCCTCTGTGTATAAGCTAATACATGAAGGGAGTGTGGGTTTTCTTCTATTGTACGTGGATGATATTCTACTCATTGGCAATGATGTAGAAAAATTGTCCAATGTCAAGATTTGACTTGCAAAGTAATTTGCTCTGAAAGATCTTGGAGAAGTTGCCTTTGTCTTAGGTATTCAAATATTTTGAGATCGGAAGAACAAACAAAAGATACTATTGCAAACATATTATATTGATAAGGTGATGGATCACTTCAGTATGCAAGACACCAAGAAGGGATATCTTCCTTTTAGGCATGGAGTTAACCTCTCCAAAGAGCAGTCTTTCAAGACTCCTCAAGAAAAGGAAGACATGAGAAAAATTCCCTATGCCTCAGCCGTAGGAAGTCTCATGCATGCGATGCTTTGCACTAGGTCAGATATTTGGTACGTTGTGGGCATGGTGAGTCATTTCCAATCTAATCCTAGACTCGAGCATTGGAATGCCGTCAAGCATATCCTCGAGTATCTTAAAAGAACGAGGAACTAGATGATTGTGTATTCAGGTATTGACTTGATATGGCGAGTTATACCGACTCCGATTTCTAAGCATACAAGGATTCTAGAAGGTTCACTTCAGGATTGGTGTTCATCGTGAATGGTGGAGCAGCAGTATGGAGAAGTATCAAGTAATTTTGTGTTGCTGATTTTACCATGGAAGTTGAATATGTGGTAACTTGTGAAGCTGCAAAAAAGGTTGTTTGGCTTAGAATGTTCCTAAAAACTCTAGAAGTCATTCCAAAAGGTGACAAACCCATGACATTTTATTAAGATAATAGTGGGGCTATAGTAAACTCAAAGGAACCAATGAGCCACAAAAGATCCAAACACATAGAGCGTAAGTATCACCTCATCAGAGAGATTGTTTAGTGTGGAGATGTTGTAGTAACACACATATTGATAGTCAACAACCTGATAGATCCATTCACAAAGACTTTAAGCAGTAAAGTCTTTATGGTCATCTGGAGGGCATGAGGATATGAGATTGTACACGCTTACTTTAATCGAAGTGGGAGATTGGGATTGTGTCCATAAACGTAATTAAAACTAACTTAAATTATTTATTAATTACTTTTTTTCTAAATTTATTAAATAGATGAATAATTTTGAAATTAATGCCTACTTATTAAATTTATTATACTTTTAAAATAACAAATTATTACATGTTACATGTAACTTATAAAGTTATTTTGAGTAATATATCAATAATAAATGAATAAAATTATCTAAAAATGATTCTTATCTCCTCCCTATGTTTAATATATTATATAAATATTGGATATATCTTAATATTTCAATCTTCCATTGAATTTCACAGCCTCATTTTTTTAAGGATAAAATAGCTCAAATAATAACTATCATTATCGTTGCTTTCGGGTTGAAGGAGAAAGAATTGATTATATCTTTTGACAATGTACAGAATTTAAAAAGTTTGTATTACACCACGGTTTACCATCATTTAAAATGAAAAGGCATGTATATTTTTTATCCTTTTTTCACATTCTGAGTTTAGTTTGTATAATTTGATAATGTTAAATAATATATTAAGCTCGATATAAATTATTAAACTTTTCAATACTATAAACTTAAAATTAAATATATATTTCAACGTATATCCATACATTTTTTTAATTTTATTTTACATAACTCCATGCAACTCACATGTATATGGGTGTTCACGATACAGTTCGATCAATTATTTGAGGAAAAATCGAACCGAACCAAAAATTTTGGTTTGCTCATTTCATGAACCGAACCGTGGTTGACATAGGAACCAAACCGAACATAACCAAATGTTTCGGTTCAATTCGGTTCGGTTTCACAGTTCGGCAATGTTGTAAAAAAACTATTTAACTTAATATTTCATAAATAAGCAAATTTCATAGAAATTAACTCACGGTAAAACTAAAATTAGTAGACAAATTGCAAACAAATCTAAATTAACTACAAACTTTAATTAGAATATTAGGGTTACATATTAAGCAAAATAAAATCAGTAAAATAAGAACCCTATCATTACAATCTCTAAAACTAAAAATTAAGGCAATAAAAAAGTTAGATCTACTCAGATCTTAACAGAAAATTTTTATGCAATATTACAATCTGTAAAACAAAAAGTTACTATACGATTACAATCTGTAAAACAAAAGGTTATACTCAGATTCACTTGGATAAAAACCCTAACATTACATTCTATAAAACAAAAAGTTTTATACAATAAAAAATCAGATCTACTCAGATCTGAGTAGATCTAAGCAGATCTGCTCAGATCTGAGTATACTGTGAGTAGAGAGAGAGATGGATGAACATCGTCGTCATGAGAGGGAGAGAGTCACTGAGCGAGAGAAGTTGGCCGGAGTGAGAGATGGCTGAGAGAGAGAGAAGATAGCTACGAGAGGAGGAGAAGATGGCTGTAGAGGGTGGAGCGGCTGAGTAGCTTTGTTAGGGTTTGTTGTTTGTAAGAAGAGAAAGAGAGGAAAGGAGAGAGAGAACAAAGAGGAGAGGGAGGGAGGTAGAGGGAAGGAGAGAGAGAACGGAGAGGGAGGGAGGCATGAGGGAAATGTTGGGTTTTAGGTTTAGATTAAGTAGTTTAGTGTATATATATATATATCTAGTATTTATTTTATTTTATTTATACTTTCGGTTCGGTTCGGTTCGAAATCATATAAAAATCGAACCAAATCGAAGTTACGGTTCAACAAAAATGCCGAATTGAACCGAATCGACGTAACTTACATAACCGACCGAACCGACCAATTTCGGTTCGGTTCGGTAGCAAGTTTTTCACCCCTACACATGTACTTAACTAGTGAAAGATAAAAGAGAGAATAAATCCAATAACAGTCAATGAAGAATACAGAAAAGACTCCGTATTGAAATTTAAAGTGTAGCGCGCAAATAAAAGCGCAAAGGAGACAAAAATGTAAGGGAGATGATGCTTGCGAATGGTTGAGGTGGGGTTGTGTTCCTCCGTGGACAAAAGATTTTACAGAGCTTCAATAAAGGTTGTGCGTGTCTCTAGATTGGATTGACTTCCACCTCGCTTTGCTCCTTTTATAGGCACTTTTTGTGAAATTTTTGGCACTGAAACCCTTTGCCTGACCCGTTTGTGCATTGCATGGCGACAACTTGCTTGTGTGGATGCTTAGATTGGATACTACTTTGTGACCCTAGCCATTTTCAACTTTCCGGCGAGGTTATTTAGTACATGGGCAATTCATTTTCCGCCGATGCCTTAGATACATCTGCTTGGCCAATGGTGTATTTCTTTTCTCTTGTAGCTTTCAATCTTGAATGACTAATGAAGATTTGATTTTGTGCAATTGGCTCCATATTTTCCATGGGTTTATCAGATATGGCTCGTATTTGTGTTCAGGTTTACACTTTTGTAATACATATCTGTCTTACCTTGCTTTCTTCTTTTCTTGGGATTGCTATGAATGTTGGGCAAGATTATTTAGTTATGAGCCCTTGAGTTTGTGTGAGTATCGAGGGCTACCATATTTGTTTCATGTGTTGAGTTTGTGCTATTTTATGTGAGTGGGGCATTAGATTTAGGGATATTTAGGAGTATAGGCAAGTTTTCAAAGAGCTTTTATTAAGTGACTGAAAATTTTATTGTTTGACAAATGATCCTTTTGTAATGTGCTGAGATTTTTAATTGTGTTTTGACAGTTATGTCCTTATTATTCACGTCGGAGAAGGAGTTGACTCTCATGCAAGTAAAATCATATTCTCTCACTCTCATGGATTCGAGTCTCAATTGTATTTTTTATCTTGATTATTCAATGTGATTAGTAATTTTCATTCTGAAATCTTGATTCAGAAACATACATAACATATTCTTTATTATTACAAGAAGTCTCTATGTTCGTAAACGAATTTATAGTAATCGAATGTTTTGTTTTCCACATCAATATAATAGGACTGGGGCATTTTGGTTTCGTCAATTGATTGGTTAGTGGGCTAAAACCACATTCTGTCATATTTGTAATTGGTTAACTTTTGGATAGTTTCTTACTTATTTTTTAAAATTGGGATACACCCCTGATTAAGCCAAACGTTTTAGGGAAAATTAAGCATTTAACCTATTTTAAGTATTACTTTTCTTTAATGTCATTTTTTGTTGCTTTACATATGTGACCGAAATTGAGGAGAGAAAATTAGGTAGCTAAGGTTCTCTTTATTGTTTTACTTTTATGTTTTTATTATAACTGATTTTTTGTTTTAAGTTTTTCTTCCTTCTTCTTCGTGTCTTTATACGTCAATGGTATAGCAGATTTTGAGTTTCTTATTTCAGCTTTTGATCTTCTTCTCTAATTCGTTATTCCTTCATATCTATAATATAAATAATAGGATTTTTTTTGTTGAGTGTGGTTTCGCCTCACAGCCAAAATTGTTTGATTTGGGTTTCTCTTTTACGATATTTTGCTGCAAAATTATTCAAGAGTATGAGTTTAAATGTCATCTCTAATTTTAGATTTTAAGGATTTTAAGTTTCATTTACGCTTTCTGCAATGTTCTGTTATAGGCAGTGATAAAGTATAAATTTTCATTTTCTGTAGATTTTGTGTGTATACTGTTTTCTGCAGATTTTCGTAATTAATGTGTGTATGCACAAATTTCGTTATTAGAAAAAATCGAACAACAAAAATTGATTGGCAAACATAATATTTGTATTGATAATTTGAATGAGTACAATCTCTATTTATGAATTCTTTACAAAAGAATAATCCTCTTAATTCTTCTCCTACATTGAACTTCAATTCGAGGCTTTATAATAAATTTTCAGATTGAAGGTTGAATCTTCTATGCTTGTGATGGTAAAAAACTCGAATGAATTCTTCTTTATTCTCTAGACTTTGAGCTGGTTTAGAGATCAATGAAACTCATTGTATAAGTTGAACGTCTTGAACTTTGGATGAATTCTTGAAATTCTTCCTTCTGAACGCTAGAGTTTCTTCAAATCTTTTGAAAGCTTTTGTATCTCAGGAAAACTTATGCCTTGTGAAATGAAACTCCCACCTATTTATAGAGGTTTTGAGAGAGCTCCAGTGACACGTGAAAAAATTTGACTGATCTTTAAAGATGACACATGACAACTTGTGATTGATCGATTATGGACCCACCAATTTGAAACGTGGTGAATTTTGATTGGTCTAAAATTTCGTATTCAAAAAATGCCCCAGAGAGACTTGATCACGACGCAGTTAGGGTCTGACAGGTGAACAAGTCTCGAATTTTGAGGTTGAATTTATCCTTTTTTGTGCTTATTTTTATCTTAAGTGGGATTAATTTCAAATTTATAACGTGAACAAATTTTGCAAAGTGATAAATACATGAATTTTTATCCCTCTCAGTTTTGGATAATTTTAATAAAATTGTCCCCTCATCAAATAAGAAAATTAACAAGAGTTTGATTTGTTGATAACTCTTGTGAGTTTAATTCGCTAGAGGACTCTCATGATTTAATTTAGGAAAGTGTTTGCTCTTTTAAATTCAATGCACGAAACCTAGATCTGTAGTTTTTTTCTTTGACGCCGTTGAAACTACAAGTCGGTGAGTAAAACACCCCTTTTCCACTTATTTTCTTCTTCATCTTTTTTTTTTTTTTTTTCCGTTTCTTTGCCTCTTCGAACTGTTGGCTTCAAAAATACATAGTAGGCTTTCAATTGTCATATTCTTGGCTTGATTGTTGCTTTTATTTTCTTTTAACACGTTGATGCATGCTTGATGTGGTGTTAACTTTGCATAACGTCACTAGCTTACCTCCCTACGTTCCTTTTGTCACTTTTCTACATTTGTTGTTGGGTTTTCCTTTTTTAAATTTTTTTACTGATCTGCCTCGCATTGAAATCTTGATGTATCACTGCTAATATTTCTTATGTTCTCCTGACTAATACATATTTATACCTTGTTTTAGAGCTAAAAGTTTCTCGCTTCCTTGAGACCGAAATTCAACTTGACGTTAAAGGTGATTCTTTCTCCCTTTTATGTTTTTTTTATTTGTTGTTTGTACACATAGTAGTCACCATTATCCGTGCTTCATGTGAGTCAATCAAAATATTACTTTCTTTGTTTGTCAACTCTATGAATCCAAAGTAGTGAAATCTTATACTTTTAGCGGCATTTGACCTTTCCCTGCAGTGGCGTTCCCCCAGAGGGGAGGATTTTTTTCGAGACTTTGGTGACCACCACCTTTTTCTCGCAGTGGCGTTCCCTAAGAGTTTGAGAGTTTCCTTCGCCGACTTTGGTAATGACCACCTTTTCTCACAGTGGCGTTCCACTAGAGTGCGAGGGCTTCCTTTGCCACCTTTGTTGACGACTACCTTATCTCAGAGTGGCGTTCCCCCAGAGTGCGAGGGTTTCTTACACCGACTTTGGTGACGACCATCTATTCTCGCAGTGGCGTCCCCTAGAATGTGAGGGTTTCCTTCGCCGGCTTTGGTGACGATCACCTTTTGTGTTTTCTTGATTATGGTTTTTACATAGTGTACTAATTTCTCATGATTTTCTTATTATTAGGTTCATCATTGCCTTTTTCCCATTATGGTATTGTTCAAAGATTTTGTGTCCTCAAAGAAGCGATATTTATCCGTTGTCCAAAATCCCAATGATGCTGCTGAGAGCGGGCTCCTATTACGTATGCATGATCTTGTACTTGGTAGGATTTCCAGATCATGGTTACCACTAGATAAATCCCACAACCTATCAGAATGGTCAGTTGGTCGTTCTTCCAGCCCTAGCTTCTCCACCCGACGTTGGTTCCTTCAGTCATCGTTTCACAAGAAACCTTTTAATCATGATGCTAAGCTGACACTCGGTCGACGTATAATTTCTGGTGAAACACGATGAGGATCGTTATTCAAGGTGAATGGAGAATTCACCTATATTTCATATTATTGGGAATGACTCGAGGATGTGATTTCCTATTGTGAGAATGATTTACATAATGCATATATATTTTAAGTTGTTGCTGCTTGTACACATATGATCGCACTAATGATGTTCTTCATGCTTTTTGTGAGGCTTGGTGTCCACATAATAACACACTCCATACTTCTATTGAGGAGATGTCCATTTTACTTTGGGATTTATTTTAGTTTGGCAGTCTTCCTATTAGTGAAAAATTCTATGATGAAGTTCTTCCTTGTTCCAACGGACTTCTTTCGCCTAACAACAAGGGATTTCTTCCAAAGCGTTGTGAACATCTATTCACTACATATTATCTTTTGCATACTATGAAGGATGATCAACCACAAGTATCTATTGATAAATGGGATATCTTTTTGGTTTAGAGGGGAACTAAGGTATGAAAAACCTTATGCTCGAAAGTCAAAAAAATATTCTCGCCCTCGATCTACCCATAATCCTATAGGTGTGCTGGGCAGTACGAAAAATTGGTGTGAAGCTGACATAAAACCATTTTGTGAGAACAAACATATCTAGCTGCATTTCTTTCTTGTTGGCTTTGTGTATTTGCTCTTCCGCAAGGGGATCCAAATTTTATCCGTCCTACTACTTTCAAGGTTTCTAGTTTAATGGCGATAGGAGAACACATTAGTTTTGCAGTGCTAGTTTTAACTAGCATCTATCAGGGATTGAACCAAATCGCTCGCTATCTTTGTCCAGTTGGTCAATCCGGTGCTTGTTTTCCCATACATTATGTCTATGGTTGGTTGCGACATTACTTTCAGACACTATATAAAACTCCTCTCGATACTGTTGGCCCAACAATGAGTGGATATTCTGGAAAGGGAGGTGCTATTTACTTTGATGTATGTGAGGCACGAGAGCTAATACATGGAGGTAGGAATATAAATTGGCATCCAAACTTATATGTCAAGAATAGACATACACAATTGGTTGACGATGGTACCCTTTCACATTCACAACTAGCATACGTTATCAGCATTCGGTCATGTTATTCGTGGATGTGTCTTGATGACATTTTCCTTGTGGAGTCCTACAGTCCTTATAGGTTTGGTAGACAGTTTGACCTTTATCAAGATATCCCTAATGATTTATCGAGAGACGTACAATCAACCTCTTTGAATGATGCCTTAAATTTTTGGCGTATTTGTACTCATACACCAACAATGTCAAAGGTCTTTTTTTCCAGCTTGTGTCCTTGATGTTGGTGGTCGCGGCACGTGCGCGGTAGAAGCGTGTGTCTCGAGGCCATTTAAAAAATTAATATTTTAATAAAGATCAAATCTTTTAATAAAATAAAACTTGCGCAATGCTACGATAACCAAATAAAAAGACTTTTTATTAAAAACTCTTTTTCAATTAGTCATGATCCATTATATAATTATATATTAAATCTACAACATACAAGGTTAGAAATCTTATACCTCTTGTAGTCTATATCAAAAGTCCTTGCAAAATCAAACGATCCTCCGTCCTACGAAACCGTTCCAAGGATCAGTAGAATCTGAGATTCAGACCAAGATCTTCTAAGTCAGTCATCAACGCACTAGGACGTGTGTGAGCAGATAGAATATTAAAAGACACTTTTTCGGTCTTTAGATGTACTCAACATATGAGATCAAGAGATTTTTTAGAAGGATTTTAGTGAGACGATATTCTAAAAGAACGAGATGATTATTCTTTCGGAGTTTTGATTAACTATTAATCATAGAGAAAAGTCACTCTAACACCAACTGTGTTCTCAATTTGATTTTTTTTATGAACTGATGAACTAATTCATCAAGAGAGGCCATTAAAATAATATCTTTATATTTTCTAGATAATGACGTATCATATTTTTCAGGGATAAACTGAAACAAAATTTAATTATAAAATTACCAATTGAAGTAGGACACACTGCAAATGTGCACAACTCAGTGCCACACAGCACTGCAGTGTGCCGTGAGGTAGCACAGTGCCTCACGGCACCACTATAGTGCCGTGCAGCACTATAGTGTTGCACCCCCACTACTGTAGTCCATGTCAATCTCTAATACCTAATTAGTGATTGACACGTGGCAATCACTGTGAGTAAATTATTTATTTTAATAAAATAAATATTTAGATATCGATTAATTCAAAATTAACATATCTAATTATCCCTATCAACTAACTTATCTGTTATTTCACAAATAACAGATTTAGTTGATTCAAATTATTATCTATTAGTCTAATTATCTAATTTCACAAATTAGATATTCTGACTCACTTATCGATAGTTATTTATATATAAGTATTCTTTGAAAAAAAAGTTAGTTGATAGAGATAATTAGTTATGTTAATTTTGAATTAACTGATATCTAGATATTTATCTGATTAAAATAAATATTTTACTCGCAGTGATTGCCACGTGTCAAGCAGTAATAGGGTATCAGAGATTAGCGTGGACTGCAGTAGCGGGGGTGCAACACTGTAGTACCACACGACACTATAGCGGTGCCGTGAGGTAGTCATATGTAATTATGTAAATGCCTCAGAATTAAAATTCATTTTGCAAGTCAGTCCTTTTCTTATGTCCTGAAATATTTACACCCTAAATTGCGTAGTACAGAGGTGACTTAGAGACCATTGACCTAAAATCCTAAGCTCCAATAAATCAGATTATTAATTAAACTTTTTTATTAAATAATTTTATTTATTAATTTCATTATTACTGCACTATAAATATGGAATTGAACTCTTAGTGATTATAGAATGTATTTACAAAATATTCTCATGTAATTCACTGATATAATAATTTTTTGTAGTTCTACTCTCCAATTATTGATTCGTAAATTAGAGCTGTTCAAAATTACCATTTTACCCCTCTAAATACCCCTTGATCTTTAAGTACCATTAATCCACTAGTGAATGTCTAATTTATAATCTTATTATAAATTTGAGCTCAATAACCATTTAATTTCAGAATAAACACTTAAGAGAACTAATATACGATGCGTTAGGAAAACTTAGAAATCTTGCATGATCATGTTCCCATCCTTCCACATCACTGGATCTCCAAAACAAAAGTCACTAGCTTGTTTTATGAACAAACCTTAATGAGTGAATCAAAAGATCGAGTAAACATGTATAGGAGTTCATGACTTTTCAGGATTCAGACTGATCAAACATATGTAAAACTAAATATAAAAGGCTGCCTAAGCACAATGCCTATCTCTGGAAATTGAAATTATGACCCGTTAGATATTAGGTTAACGATACTCTTAATTTATACATTTGAATAAATCTCCCCTAGTGATGAATGATTGATTCATCCTCCTCCACGAGAAAAAACAAATACAAAAAGTACTGTTGGTAATAGTGAGGCAATCACATAAATAGGATTGACCCGATCCTGTAGAACCTATTACTAAAATACCAGAAGGGGTTAGGGCTAAGCAGAGCAAAAAGTACCGCTGGTACTTCGTAAATGGTTGAGAAACCCTTATGTTTGAACCCCACAACAACTTGATCATCTTTTCCCCTTTCTTTGATATTTTAACTCCACGTCCTATGAACTTTTTGAGCCATACCGCTTCTTTCGCAGCTTCACAAAGCACTATATATTCGGTTTCCATAGTGGAATCTGCAATGCTGGATTGTTTAATATATATCCAGACTACAGCTCCTTCACCTAAGGTGAATACTGATGCAGAAATGTTGACTTTCAACTGTCTCTGTCTGATTGAAAGTCAGAATTAGTATATCCAGTGGGGTTCAGGTCTCCACCTGAATAAACAAGCATATAGTTTCTCGTTATCCTAAGATACTTGAGAATATGCTTTACTATAATCCAGTGTTCCAAACTAGATTCGATTGATAACGACTGACAATTCCCACTACATAATAGATGTCTGATCTCGTACATAACATGTCATACATGAGACTTTCAATTGCTGAACCATGGGAAACCTTTCTCATAACCTCTTCCTCTATAGGTATCTTAGGACATTGTTCATTGGAGAGGACAATTTAATGTCTGGTCGGTAGTTGACATTTCTTGAAATTCTCCATAGAGAATCTCTCAAGCAGCTTATCAATATAAAATGCTTGAGAAAGGGCTAAGAGATTTTTATTTCTATCCCTTAGGATTTGGATGCCCATAACATAACTCGCTTCTCCCAAATATTTCATTTGGAATTTCTCAACTAACCACTTATTTACTTTTGACATAGTTTCTACATCATTCTCAATGCGTAAAATATCATCAACATATCTTATCTTTGATGTATTTATAAACATAGACTTTGTCAACATTTTGCTTGAAGCCATACGACTTTATAATCTCATCAAAGGTAATATTCCAAAATCTAGATGCATGCTTTAATTCATAAATGGATTTAAGCAACTTACATACTTTCTGATCTTGCCCCTTTTGTACAAACCTTTCTGGTTTTATCATATATATGCTTTCTCCAAGAGAGCCGTTCAGAAAGTTGTCTTGATGTCCATTTTCCATATCTCATAGTCAAAACTAATGGCTATGAACAAAATGATGCGAATGGATTTTAGCATGACCACATGGGAGAATGTCTCTTCATAATTGACTCATTCCCTTTGTGTATGACCATTGGCTACTAACCGTGCCTTGAAAGTCTCTACTTTCCCATATGCATCTCTTTTCTTCTTGAAGATCCATTTACATCCAATGGGCCTGACATCTTCAGGTGGATTTATAAGTTCTTAGACGAAATGAAAATACATAGATTCCATTTCATGGTTCATGGCATCTTGCCATTTCTCATTTTTATGATCATCCATTGCTTCTTCATAAGATAATGGATCGTCCTTATCAGTGTATGGCACTAGGACATGTGCCTCTAGTTCGTAGTGAACTGGTTGTCTCACAACCCTCCCACTACGACGTTGCACCGGGGTTTCCTTTGCAGGAACTTTGATTTCTATGATTGGTCGTTTATCAGTAGAAATTGAAGGTGGTTTGATCTCATCAGTCACTAATTCCTTGAGAACTAGTTTGCTTCGAAGTTTGTAGTTTTTCATATAGTCGTGTTTAAGGAAGGTGGCATTTGTCGATACAAACACCTTTTGATCCTTGTGACTATGAAAGTACCCACATCTAGTCTCTGGAGCATAGCCAACGAATATGCATATTTCAGACCTTGAGTCTAACTTTCTAGCCCTAGATTTAAGAACGTGAGCTGAACACCCCATATACAGAAATTGCGCAAACTAGGTTTAGAGTCATTCCATAACTCTAAAGATGTCTTGCTTACAGACTTAAAAGGTACTACATTCAAAATGTATGTAGCCATGTGTAATGCATATCCCCATATTGTAAGTCGTAGTGATGAGTAACTTAACATCGACTTAACCATATCTAATAAGGTATAGTTTCTCCTTTTTGAGACACCATTCTGTTGTGGCGTTCCAGGTGTTGTGAGTATGGATAGGATCCCACACTCCAGCAAGTAATCATTGAATTCTAAATCCAAGTATTCACCTCCTCTATCTGGATTTACATAATTGCTTTTTAGCTTCAGTTTTGAAGTCTTTAAACTTTTCAAAAGTTTTAGACTTTCTTTGTATTAGGTAAGTATAACCATATCTTGAGTAATCGTCAATAAAAGTGACGATATACTCATACCCACCTCTAGCTTCTACATTGATCAATCCACAGACATCACTATGTACTAGCTCAAGTGGTTCCTTGGCTCTTTGGCCCTTTCTAGAGAAATGTCTCTTGGTTATTTTACCCTCTAGACAAGATTCTCAAACAGGAAAAGTTCCAACTTTTAGTTCTCTTAAAGTACCATGCTTTGATAACCTGTTTAACCTATTTAGATTAATGTCCCAACCTAAGATGCAAAATATATGTGCTATCATCATCATGATAAACTCTTTGTCGTTTGTTACTTTTAAGTTTTGCTACTTTAATTAATTCAGAATTATTTAACGCGCGTTCAGTCAGTTTAAACATATAAAATCCGTCTATAATTTTATCATGACAAATATCGAATCCATTATTAGAAATAATAAACTCTTTATTAATAAAAGAAACTTCGAATAAATGTTCTTGCAAAAATGAAAGAGAAATAAAATTTCTCAAAAAACCAAGGAATATAATATATATTGTTCAAAACTAACTAACTATATAAAAAAATAAACGGACCCTAATGCTTTAGCTGACACGAGAGCACCACTGCCAACTCTCAAAATGACCTTGCCATCAGCCAGCTCCCTTGACGAATCAAGCATATGCAAAAAAGAACTTACATGGTTAGTGACTCCTGAATCAAGTATCCAGGATGACAAATCGTATTCCACTAGGCAAGCTTCAAATGCAAGTAAATCATATTTACTTTTCTTTTTCAGCTCAAAGAGATACTTGTTGCAGTTTCTCTTCCAATAACCTTTAACCCTGCGTGAAAACATTTTCCCTTGGGCTTGTTGTCGTTCTTGTTCTTCTTGACTTTCGATGATGTCTTGGCTTTCTTTTCTCTTTTGTTCTTACTCTTGTCCTTACCATTGTTCTTATTCCTTTTCTTGTTATTAACAATATTGGAAGAATGCTTTTTGCTCAATAACATTTGCCTCACCCTTTTTTATCATTCTAAGGTCGAGTGACTCAAAAGTTTACAGTTTATTCAACAATTGAGTCATGTTGAATTGTAACTTGTTCATAACATAGTTGGTCGTGAACGTAAAAGAAACTGGTGTGAGCGACTCAAGTATAATGCTAACTTGAGTCCGCTCATCAATGGTCTCCCCAGGTACTTCTGCCTCGTGCATTATGTTGATAATGTTCAAAACATGTTCTCGCACAGAAGTATCATTTCTCATCTTAGTCATCATATATCTCCTAGTGGCCTCATGTTGACTTTGGTCAGACTGCTGCCCAATCATCGCCTGTAAAAATTCCATAATCTCATAGGCAGTCTCCGTGCTTTCATGCTTGGTTTTTAGAACATCGTTCATGCTCACAAGCATGTAGCACTTCGCCTTGTTATTTGATATGATCCAAACATCATATTTGTCCCTAACATTCTTAAGGGCATTAGCAGTGAGCTCCTCAGGACATTCTTTAAAAAGGACGAACTTATGGTTCTCACAAATCAACATTAAGTTCATATTTGATTTCCAACGTATGAAATTATCACCATTCAATTTCTCAAGAGTGAGTAAAACAGTAATAGGGTTGCTCATGGTAGACATAATAATGATAACTAAAATTTAAAACATACAAGATTTAATATAATTGATAAGTATCTAGAATTCGAAAAGTAAACATGATGCATGAATGCAACATAATAAATACACAAATTTAATAATTACTAATCACGATAAAACAACACAATGATAAATGTGTTGCCTTAGGGTTGGTCATATTAACCTCAGATTGTTTATGAGACATTCTCATCCTTACTAATTAAAACTTAAAATATCTCATATTTTCTCTTTTAACAATATGGTATCGCTTGTTCGGTCAAGTCACAACTATCCATATGAAAGCTTAATATAGTGACTTTGTGGGTTTAACCCATCATTTCAGATTTCGTGACTTCATTTAGAATATGCCGCCTTAGGGTCGGTCAAAACTAAACTACATCACTTCCTCCTATCTTCTTAAGAAGTCCAACATTGATATTTGTACAGCTCTAAATATTCCTTAGGAGAATGAAAACAAAGTCGTCTCGAGACCCTTACTGCACCTCACCGTGTTATATTAATGATGGAGACCATAACGTACATTGACATGTCAACATTCTCCCACTCACTAATTTATGATTATGTATTTTAATTTTAGCTAATCAATTAATTTTAAATTAATCACTGGTTAAAGTAATAACCCTATGAATATTTAATAGTCAGTTCTGCCAATCTCATTGGTCTAAATTCATTTTAAACTTCTAAAGCACCCAAATTATAATTATGTGAATTTAGATTAACTCATTAATTATATTCATCAAACTCTAATAAAAATCTTTTACTAAAGTCAGTTATCTGAAATGTTCCTATAGCCCATAGTGTGGTGTGATTATCAAGATTTAACTAATTAAAAACCTAGCAGTTTACATGTAATTGATTTTCTAAAACAATACATATAAACATATAGGAAAATCTTAATAAATCATGTTTCTACAGATGAGATACATGATCAAATAAAAGTGTGTGAGATTTTCATGTATGGCATGTGATCGGCTAGTGCATGGACATGTTATCAAACATAATAATTAAATAATTATTTAACAATTAAATAAAATAATAATGGACTGAGTGACTATTGAGTATTTCTAAATACAACCCTTGAGTATTTCTATGCTCAAAACTGCTTACATAAGATCTAAGAAAAATTAAATGAACAAAGCCTAATCCAATAATCACCATATAATTAACGATTCATTAGTTTTCATACATTCAAAAAACATAACCATCCATTCATACATATATCATATTATATGAATAATGCAAGAAAATCCACACATCATTTAAGATATAAATATATAAAGACCGCTCTGATACCCGTTGTTGGTTGTCGCGGCGGAAGCGTGTGGCTTTAGGCCATTTAAAAAAATAAACTTTTAATACAGATAAAATATTTTAATAAAACAAAACTTGAGCAATACAACAATAACCAAATAAAAAAACTTTTTATTGAAAACTCTTTTTCAATCAGTCATGATTCAAATATTTATTTATACATTAAATCTACAACATACAAGATTAGGAATCATATACCTCTTGTAGTTTATATCAAACGTCCTTACAAAACTGATTGATCCTCTGTCGCACGAAAGCATTCGAACGATCAGTAGACTTCCAGATCCACACCAAAATCTTTCAAGTCGATCCTCAATATACTAGGACGTGTGTGGACATGTAGAATATTACAAGACACTTTTTCAGTCTCTAGATGTACTTAACACAGAGATCTAGAGATTTTCTGAGAATGACTTTAGTAAGATGATTCTCTAAAAGAATGCGACGATTATTCTTTCAGAGTTTTAATTAACTATTAATCATAAAGAATAATCATTCTGACACCAACTGTGCTCTCAATTCAATTTTTTATGAACTATGAACTAATTCATCAACATATGCCATTATAATAATAAACTGAAATAATATTTAATCATAAAATTACCAATTACACTGGGACCCACTGTAACTGTGCACAACTACAGTGCCACACGGCACTGCACTAATGCTATGAGGCATAGTACCTCACTACTGTAGTGCCACGTGGCACTACAGTAATCCATGTCAATCTCTAATACCTAATCAATGATTGACACGTGATAATTACGATGAATTAAATATTTATTTTAATCAAATAAATATCTAGATATCAGTTAATTCAAAATTAACATATCTGTTTATCTCTATCAACTAACTTATATGTTATTTAAAAAATAACAGATTTAGTTGATTCAAATTATTATCTAATAATAATATGATTATCTAATTTCAAACATTAGATATTCTGTCTCACTTATCAATAATTAAAAAAATAATTAATAATTATTTATTTATAATTTCCAATATATATATAAATAATTTAATTAATTAATTCTTAATTAATTAATCACACATAGTTATGTACTAGTTCGAGAATTAAATTTTATTTTACAAGTCATTTTCTCATCTCCTCAAATATTCATACCCTAGTCGGCGTAGTACATATGTGACTTAGGGATCATGGACCTATAATCCTAAACTCCAATAAATAAGATTATTAATTAAACTCTTTAATTAAATAATCTTATTGATTAATTTCATTATTATTCTACTATAAATATGGAATTGAATCATAATGATATAGAATGTATTACAGAGTATTCTCATTTAGTCGACTAATATAATCATTTCATGTAGTTCTGCCCTCCAATTATTGGTTCGTAAATTTGAGCTGGTCAAAATTATCATTTTACCCCTCTAAATACGTCTTGATCCTTTAAGTACCATTAATCTACTAGTGAATGACTAATTTATAATCTTATTATAAATTCGAGCTTAATAACTATTAAGATTCAGAATTAACACTTAAAAGAATCAATATACGATCCGTTAAAAAAATTTGGATTTCAAATCTTACAAGATTATGTTCACAGCCATCCACATTACTGAATGTCTAAAACAAAAATCACTAGCTTGTTTTACAAACAAACCTTAACAAGTGAATCAAAAGATCTAGTAGGCATGTATAAGAGTTCATAACTACTCCGGATTCAGACTTATCTGCATATGATAATCGAATTGATATGTATTAATTTTTATGATAAACGACCCGTTAATAAAGAACAACAGTCCAGTCATATATAATCTCATTATAAAAAGTACCTTACTAAGATGTCTATACACATCAATGATCCAGATCTAGATCACAAATATTCATAATGCTTAGTGAACCGTGCTAACAACCATTCATTAAAGATTTCATACTTTAATATGTTGCTGACAATTTTTTTCATTATCTATAATCTTAATCCTCTCGTACTAATACAAGATCATAATCTCATTAATGAATATGTAATTTTCAGATATTTATATAAATTATTCAACAATAATTTAAAGGAAAAATGATAAGAAAAATGTATTCCTCATTAAATTTCATATCAAAATGTCAATACACATGTTTTGAGGGCATAACCCCCAACACTTGATACATGATTGGGCTATAATGAGATATAAAAATTGGTGGTCTAAGAAACATGGCACATATTTATCAGATGGCATGGATAGCTTAGTGTCAAGTACATCTGCTACACCATCCAAGCCTAAAAGAACCAAGAATGCCCGTGATGAAAATAATTTTGGTGGCAAGGATATTCATTTGCTGGAAGTGGAAGCTATATGTAATATCCCGACCCTTCGTAAATGGACATTTTTGTAAAATTGATTTAAAAAATAAAGTAATTTTAAAACTTGATTTTAAAGATGGATTATTTGTATTTTTGTAAAACTATTTTTAATTAGATAAGATTCATTCAAAGATTGATTTTTTTAAAAAATTTAAAAGTGTTTTAGTATATGATTTAGAAACCCACTCACACTACATGCATATACACACTAAGCTAGCCCTAACCTAATATATATTCCAAAACTTCTTCTTCTCTCCTAGCTCTCTCTCTCACGCAGCCCCCCTTCAATGAAACTGTTCTCCCTCTTTCTCTGCGTTTTCTTCTCCTTCTTTCTTTTTGCTCATTGCTATTGCCGTCGACATTCCATCACTGCTAAGTTTTTTTTTCTTCTTTTCTTCTTCTTCTCTTCTCTCTCTGTCTCTGTTTGCTTCTCTCTTTATCCCTCACTCTCTTCCCCTCTTTGGTTCCCTCTCTGTTTTTCTTCTCCTCTCTGTTTCTTTCTCCTTCTCATCTCTCTCTCTCTCTCTCTCTCTCTCCCTTTACTTCTGCCATCACCGGTAGTTTATCACCGAGGCACCCTTTCACCTTCCCTCTATTTCCCTTTCTCTTGCCCTCTGTTTCTCTCTGTCTCTCCATTTCTCTCTACACCCCTCTCTCTCTTCCCCTCTCAGATTCCTTCACTGTTTTTCTTCCCCTCTCTGTTTCTGTCTCCTTCTCGTTCTCTCTCTCTCTCTGTGTGTCTCTCTCTCTGCATCTTTCTTATTTCTCTCTCTCTCCCCCTTTGCTTTTGCCATCACCGACGGTTTATCACTGAGGCCCCATTTTCCCTTCCCTCTGTCTCCCTTTCTCTCGCCCTCTGTTTCTCTCTCTCTGTTTCTCTCTCTCTCTATCTTTGTCTCTCTCTGCTTCTCTCTTCATCCCTCTCGCTCTTCCTCTCTCAGATTCCTTCACTATTTTTCTTCCCCTATTTGTTTCTCTCTCCTTTTCATTTTCTCTCTCTCTTTCCCCCCTGTTTTCTCGTGCTTTCTGTTCTGCAACTGGGTCTTACACCCAGTTGCTCTGTCCTGAACTGGTTCATCACGAACCAAACCGGTTCAGTTTACTCGGACCGACCTGAACTGATCCATCAGATAAAATCGAACCGGACTGGTCCAAACCAGCCCGGTCTGAACCATTTGACTCGAAGCTTTATCTTTTCACTCTGGACTCGATATATTGTTTTCTGACCTCGTTCTGACCGTTTTGCACTTTTTAATTATATCTATATTTTTTATTTTATGATATTAAAAATGTGTTTATATTGTTTTATTTCAAAACAATTTAGTGATTATATTTTTTTGGATTTTAGGTCATTAATTGTTTAGTTCATTCTTCCGCTTCAGGTAAGTGGGCTTATATATTGGTGTGACTCCCGTTGTTATAAATGTTTATGCTTTGTTTATGTGAATTTATATCATAATATGACCAATGTGTGATAAATATATATGCTTGAGTAAGTGAAATTACATTGTAATGTGACCCACGTGTGATAAATGTAATATGTATTATTCTCATCAGCTTTAATTGTCTATAAGCATGTTACGTTCATATATATGTTTGTGTAAATTGACTTATATAACGATGTGATTATGATATTATAATCGTATCATGTATTTATTATCTGTTTAATAATTATTATATTTGGTTAACACTTTGGTAATTGATTATTGTTCAGTTATTAGTATGACTGATTTTACGTTAGTATATTATCATGTTTGATTGTGTTATATGTATCAGTATGCATCATATGATTAATTATTGTCATATGTTGGATTAGGCAAGTTATGGGGTCAATTCATTAAAGTGGTAATTAAGCAAAATATGAACTTAAGCATGACCTTCAGTTAACAAGAAATCGGGACTGTTCACGTTATGTTCTTTTAAACGAATGGGGTGTCATCTTTTCATGCTTTCGTCACACATAGGGTGTCATCTATTTATGTTTTGGTCATTCATTGGGTTTCATCTATAAATATTTTCCGTCACTCATGAGGTGCCATCTGTACGCATTTTTCGTCACCTATGAATGCAATCTGTTTTGTCGCCCAATGGGTGTCATTTGTTTCATCGCCCGTGCCATCTATTTCGTCACCCAATTCGTCATGATGTGTTTCAGTTAACGTGTGATCAGTTCTGATTAGGTTGTTAACTAGAGGATATGACAAGCCAAGATATGATTAAGATTGTTAAATGATTCTGTTTGAGACACGTGTTATCTGCGTGCTATGTTAAGCAATGTCATGATCAAGTACGTTACTTTATTTCATTTATGTTATATATCAAGTTCAGTTATGTTATGTCATGATTGCATTTATGACATATGGATGTATGTTATTATGTGAGTTTGCTTACTGAGTATTTTAAAATACTTATTCCCCCACAGTTATTTATGATGCAGGTGGTGATGACGAGTAGCATGAGTGTGAGAGTGCCATAATTTATTAGATCAGAAGAATTTATGTGTTTAGTTTATGATTTGATTTAAAAATTAGGAAAACATTTTCTGTTAAACTTGGTTATACAAGTAGTTTATTTTATGTTATGATTTTCTACGAATTATGATGAGTGAAAGTTTCATGAATTATGGATTTCAAGTTTTGACTTTATTTCAAAATTTAATTCAGTTTTTCAAGGTTTTATTAATTATGCAATTAATACACTTTATCGCTTCCGCTATTTTATGATTAAGATTCCGCCGATCATGGATAAGTTTAATGCTTCCGCTATTTAAGGTCAGGGGTTTTCCATAATGGGTAAATTAGTAATTTTTAATTTGGGAATTTTCTCAAAATTAGGGTTTGTTTCGAATTGGAGATTTCAAAATTATGAAATTACATGTATGTTTAACCCTCGGGGATCGGGGTGTTACACTATACGTCAAGATGCTATAGCTCCATTAAATGTCAACATTGTTCCATCTAACTCAAATGCTATAGCTCCATTAAATGTCAACATTGTTTCATTGTCTTTCTTTTCTCATTTTTTAATTAATTATTTACTATTATTATTATTATTATTATTATTATTATTATTATTATTATTATTATTATTATTATTTCTCTAGGAGAGCCCCTTTCCGATGCTGGAAGTCGTAGTAATGATGAACGACATTGGAAGCGACATAGAAGAACCGAGTCACCCAATCCCACAATGGAGAATTTTTTTGAAAACGTACTAAGTGCTTCCGTCTTTCCTGAACATGTTGATACTTTGGTAACCATTCTTCTTTTACTTCTTTTAATAAGCTATTAATGACCTTGCCATATTCTTCATCATCATCATTTTTATTAAGTTAGGAGACTTGGCACTGTAGCAGGAGATTGGTGAGAATGTAGTTCCGACACTCAACCATGTCTCTATCGTCACCCCTGATCCTTTTGACCACACCACCAAGCAAGTTGAAATTTATACTATTCCTATGATTGTTGCTAGTAACCTTAAAAAGCTTGTGACTCATCCTGAAACATCTGAGTTTTATGCCGACAATGTGATTGGGGCCCTTCATCACCAAACAACTATAGCGATGTGGGAGAGTATCCGTCAGAAAATCATACGTACTCCATTTACTATAGTTTCTTATCTTGAGGCTGAAACATTGAAGATTTTTTCCTTTATATCAAAAACTGATACCATGGACATTAGGCCACTTCAGAAGTTGGTTGGTGGCTATTTTCAAGAGGCCATGGAAGATAATAGCTTGCATTCCTCTTTTGCTTCTATGCTGACTTCTGAGTTTAAGGACCGAAAATGATGAACTTAAAACCCGTCTTGATGTTTTACTAAAAGTCAAAGGAGAAGCTTCACATGATGGTAGTTCTTTCCGCTCTAAGTTGGAGGATATCAGTTTGAAGATCAAGGACTTGGAAAGGGAGTTTGCGAAATTAGCATAAACGAGTAAAGAGCTCGTTGGTATGATGCAAGACAATGACACATGAATTTTAGAGACGCAAGGGAACATTTCGAAAGTCCGTGAGGAAATTACTTCATTGGAGATTACGACCAATTTAGGTGATGCTGATGTGTCGTCCACGAATATGCTCCATCAATTATTACAGGATACGTGAGGAGTTGACAGACTTCAAGTGGACCTCTTAATCTCCTTCGTCATGTTAAAGTTTTATGCAACACCTTTTTTATGAACGTTATGCCTTACTTTGTCATTTCAACTTTGGAATAAGAACATATCTCTAATTGTATTCTTACCATTCACTTTTCTTTATGCTCTACTTACTTGCTCATAATAATTTGAATGAATGAACATTTTCTCAACTTTATACCTGCAAAGATTATTATTACGTATTTGTTCATTTATTATTATTTTTTATTGATTGAATTGAATCAAGGAGAGAAGATTCGCTCATTGGCTGCCTACATATCCTTATAGAAAAAAGGATCAAGTCAGACCGTAGTTCATTTTTTATTGAACTGAACCAAGAAGATTTGCTCCTAGGCTGCCTACATACCCTTGTATCAAGTTAGATTGTAGTTCGTTGAGTTTTTTCTTCTAATATCATGAAAAGTGTAGGCTCATATAGGAAATGAGCATCATGCAGTTTAGGCTCGTGCGACAAGGAGCGTCATGTCATCCTTCAAGATTAGTAGTGCTTTATGAACTTTCCATTGATTGGAGCAATCTTTAACCGTCTCTATTAACAATTTTGTAAGTATACTTGTGTAAACTTCCTGGGTAACATATGGTCCATCCCACTTAGAAGAGAATTTGTTTCCTATGTGATGAGTAACAATGATAGGTCTGCGAATAGTGAGCACTAAGCCACCTACCCAAAATGATCTTGGTCACACTTTTTTGTTGAACGCCTTAGACATCTGAGCTTGGTAGCATTCAAGGCGTTGATGTGCTTTGAGTCTCTTTTCATCAAGTGCATTTAACTCTTGAAAACGTAGCCTCACATATTCTTCTTCAGTCATTCCTTCCTGAATGGCAATTCGAAGTGATGGAATTTGTCATTAATGTGGCAAAACTGCTTCCTCACCGTAGATAAAAGAATATGGTGTAGCTTGTATTGGTGTTTGAAAGGTGGTTCGATATGCTAGAGAGATTCACCGACTTTCTCATGCCAATCTCGCTTTGTTTTAGACACTGCTTTCTTCAGAAGATTACAAAGCATATTGTTGAATGCCCCTGCAAGCCCATTTACTAGTGCGTTAGAAGATTTATACTGTTTGAAATGAAACTTCTCACAAAGCTTATACATGAGGTTATTAAAGAACTATTTTCCATTATCGGTGATGATGTATCGTGGCACACCATAACGGTAAATGATATGTGTTCTAACAAAATTAACAACATCGTCTTTCTTGGATTCCCATAGAGGTACGGCTTCTACCCATTTTGAGAATTAATCTATTCTAGAAAGTATGTAAGAAGGCCCCCTTGATGACTTTGGATTCAAAGGGACAACGGGATCAAGTCCCCACCCCTCAAATTCCCAAGACACTATTGTTGGATGCAAAGGTTCTGACGATTGGTGGATGAAGTTGGCATGAAATTGGCAAGCATCACATTTCTTGGCATAATTCATCGAGTCTTGTACTATTGTTGGCCAGTAATATCCCAATCTTTTGATCGTAAAATGAAGCTTTGGTCCTGATTGATGAGCTCCACAAACACTAGAGTGAACTTCTTCTAATGCATGCTGAGCTTCTTCTTGTTGTCCTAAGCATCGAAGAAAGAGTCCATCAAAAGAACATCGGTATAGGGTGTCTTTGAAGTAAATGAATCGTGCCGCTCGCCTGCGTATTTCAACTTTATGATGCAGCTCATTGGGCAATTTTCCATGTTGTAAATACTCAATGATTAGTGGACGCCAATCCTCTTCTTCAATTACACAAACTAAAATTATATTAGACTCTTCTTGCTCATCGTAAATTAATGGGATCACCCATTTCTAGCATACTGGCACATTGACAGTTTCTTCACCCAATTTTGATAAAAATGTAGTCAAGTTAGCTAATGCATCAGCTTAACAATTTTCTGCTCTTGGGACATGTTCAAGCACAATACTTTCAAATTTCTCCAATAGTCATTTTTCATACTTGAAGTATGGAATTAAATCATCCTTCTTCACATCATACTACAACCTCAGTTGATTTACAATCAGTTTTAAGTCACAATACACTTCGAGTTTGTAAACTCCAATTTCTAGAGCCATCTCAAGGCCAATTTTAACGCTTGATATTCAGCCACATTGTTAGCTCATAATTCACTTAATACAAAACTGTATGGTAAGATCTGCCTCTTCGACGCAATGAAAATTACCCTAGCTCTAGCTCCATCTTGTCTTTTCACGCCATCAAAGAACATTATCCAAGGAGTGCAAGTCTCGACATTGAATACTTCTTCATCAAGAAGGTGTTCTGACAGTTTCCATTCTGAAGGTACTGGGTGATCTCGTAAGAAGTATGCCAATGCTTGTCCTTTTACTGCCTTTTGAGGTATGTAAACGATATCAAATTGTTGAAGTAATACATCACACTTTTTTAGTCGTCCACATATCACTGGCCTAGAAATAACATACTTAATGGGATCAACCTTGGCTATCAACTGTATAGTGAACGCTTGCATGTAATGCCTTAACTTATCAATGGTGAAGAAGAGAGCGAGACATGTCTTCTTAATAGGCGAGTAGTTCAACTCATCTCCATTTAGGGTTCGACTAAGGAAATACAATGCCTTTTTTTTTTTTTCATTTTTTATGCTAGAAGAGCTCCTAGAGACTTTTCTTGCACGATAGTGTACAATACAAGCGATTTGCCCGGTATCGGAGCTCCCAAAATAGGAGGCTGAAGCAAGTACTTCTTCATGCTTTCAAAAGCATTTCTACATGCTTCATCCCATTCAAAGTGGGTGTCTTTCTTCATTAGATGATTGAATGGTTGACATCGTCCTGCCAAATTTGATATGAATCTTCGAATGTAGGCAAGACGTCCTTGAAGACTTCTAAGTTCCTTTAGATTTCACGGCTAATGCATTTCCTGGATCACGTCTATCTTTGACTGGTCTATTTCAATGCCTCGATGTCATACCACAGAGCCAAGAAACTTACCCGATGTAACTCTAAAAGCACACTTGGGTGGATTCATCTTGAGTTGATATTTCCTAAGACGATAAAAGATATCGCATAGAACTTGTAAATGGTATCTCCTTTGATTCGTCTTTACCACTAAGTCATCAACATAACACTAAAAATTTTTGTGAAACAAATCATAAAAAATTCTCTACATCGCTCATTGATATGTAGCGCCAACATTTTTCAATCCAAAAGGCATGACTTTGTAACAGTAGATTCCTTTTGGAGTTCAGAAGGCAATCAACTCTTTGTCTTGTGGAGCCAGTCTTATTTAGTTGTAGCCAGAAGACCCATCCATAAAAGATAGTTCTTTATGACTGGTGGTCGTACCAATCATTAACTCTGTTATAGGCAATGGAAAGTCAAATTTTGGGCATGCATTGTTAAGATCGCGGAAGTCAATACCGACAAGAATTTGTCCATTTTTTGTCTTCACAGGGACAATATTCACAATCCATGTAAGGTATTAAACTTCATGAATGAAGCCGACTTCAATTATCTTGTTGACTTCAATTTCCATTTTAGGGATGAGTTCAGGTTGGAAACGACGTTGTGCTTGCTTGACGAGCTAAATTATGAACTATTATCTTTGGATCTAAACCCGACATTTCCTTGTAGCTCCAAGAAAAGACAACTTGATAGTCCAAAAAAATTTTAAGGTACTCATCTTCTTCTTCTTCTTCAGGTGTAAGAAGCGCACTAACAAATGTTGGACGGAGTTCCTCCAAAGTACCTAAGTTGACTTCTTTTAGTTCATCAATTGTAGCTTGTCCACCATCTTCTAACACTGGAGGGGCTTCCATAACCTCACTGTCTGATGTTTCAGAGTTGGAATCATCTTCAATGGTGACATATGGTAACTTGTACATGTAAAGTCTTCTTCAACTTTCTCTTGTGACATATTTGTAAACACAATAGTTCACTGTCTTACTTTTAGGGGACCCTCAGTATTTAGAGAGATAGATGATTGCCGCTTCATTCTTGAATGTATCTTTCTATTTACCTCTTTATCATCTTTTATCGCACATGAAGTATTCACAACCCCATCATTAGACTTTTGTTGGGCATTTACTACTGTACTAGAGCCTTTAAATCGATTGAAGACTGACATATTTCTCATTCTTGTAACTTGACCTCCTCTTGTGTGAGCAACAGTCAACCTTTCAAAAATTGAAGTGTGTCAACTGAAGCTTTAATATGATCAAAGACGGGGACTCTCTGTGCCTCTTATTTAATTTCTTTTTCTTCTTCTTCCTCGACAGTGATGTATTGCACACTTTTCCTCGTTTTGATTGTTATATGTTCATGTTCTTTTAGTTTATGGCCAAGTCCACATTCTGTTGGGGGAACCTCATAACCTCCCTTCAAAATTTTATGCTACGTATCAATATGCCCATGTACTATTTCTTCAATGACTTTTAAACTCAATCTTTTCACAGACTCAAAGTTTGTAAAATCATATCCTACTTTGGCTAGGAGCCTCTATGCTTTGGGGTCATAACATGTATACATCCTTTATTAGGAAAAGAACCATGCTTTATTGATCCCTAAGCTGGTCGAACGAAGCCTTTCAACGGTTTGCTAATGACTTGGTTAGTTATATGTGTCAAAGGCATTTTATGGCGTTCTTTTAAGATCTCAAAGTCACTAACTTTCACATTCGTTGATTTTGAGCACTTGGAAAATGACGATTGTTCTTGCTTGTGTTGTGATAGCGGGATGTATCACAGTACCAGTGAAATAGCTAGTAAGGGCACTGTAAGCCTTTTTGGTAAGATTGTCGTAACGACTTTAACTTCATCTTTTATCTTGTTTAGAAGAGTATTATCTTGCACCTTATTTGATAAACATTCTTCTACAGCTATTTCCATCAGTCCTTCTCTATTTGGATTCTTTATTCCCATTAGCGAAACTTCCGTCGGCATAACTTCTTTGACAGAACTGTTCTCCATGTAAAATTTTGCATCGGCGAAATGAGACTCAACTTTTGTGAAAGGATTTGTATCAACATTGAACTTTGTACTATATCATTTGAGTAGTATTTGAAGTATTGGTGCAAAGTGGATAGCATTACCCCATTGCTATGGATCCAAGGCCACCCTAATAGTAACTTGTAAGTTGTCTTGGATTCGATTACGTGAAATAACATGTTTGATTTTGATTCCACAATCTTAAGATCTAGTCGAATCATGTCCATCGCTCATTGCCCTATTGATTGAAACCTTGAATCACGAGACGACTTTTTGACAACTCTTCTACAAGGATGCCAAGCTTCTTTAATGTTGACTTTGGCATTATGTTGACATCTGAACCATCATCAATCAGTATGCGGGTAAATTTTTGTTCTCTTATGCAACTAGACACGAACAAGGGTCAGTTATGAGGTTTATAACCTAATAACAGATCTTCATCTGTGAATTCGAATAAGGATGAGCAAGAAGTGGATAGGATGCACTCCTTTTTTGGTTCTTGGGAGAACGACGATTGAAAAATATACTCTTCTGGCTTTTGCAAAGATTCAATGAGTGCTTCTCTTGTTTACTGCAGGAGATGTAACAACTGAAAAATGTTGTACTCAACTGTTATTTCTGGCCAAACCTTTAATGTCTTTTCAGAACAGTTTACAAAAGTATTGACGTACTCACTGTTAGCATCATTTTCCTATATCAAAGCAAGAAACTACTGGAATAGTCTCATCTCCTTGTTCATTAAAGAATCCTCTTGAAAAGTATTCTATGAGTGAGATAGGAAATCAATGTCCTTGTACAAGTTCTTCGCTACCTTTAGTTTTAACTTTTTTCAGCCTTCAATTCTTCACAATTTTCTACTTAGGAAAAGGTTGGGAGTTTCTTTTTTGGATCCTCTTAGGATGAAAGTGTCTGGCTGGCGAAGCTTGATTCTTCTTACGCTTTCAACGAGTTACAATGGTCCATCCTTCATTGTCTTTATCAACCATCACATAACATCTATTATTCTCTTCTTCCTCAGCTTTTGGCGGGAGTACAATGGCCACTGGTTCAAAGGATCCGAATTGGGCTAGCTTTACATTCATCATTGGAAGACTAAATAATGATTGAACATGGCTTTCTCCATTGACTATCGCAGCATGGTTAGACTAAGCTACATCATCGATCTCGAATCCAATAATCCTCTCTTTTTCTAGCATCAGAATGAGATATTTTAAAACAAATCGTTTTTCAGGATGAGTAATCACACGATGATACTTGCAATATTTAGGATGGTTTACTTTCCTCATCTCTTTTGGTCGTTTACACTCTGGAAAAAGGTATGTTTTCTCTACCCGCTCCTTCAAAGTTAATCGAGGTCTTTCTCTTCCTTCATGATTCTCAACCTCTTTATCTTCTTTAGGCTTTCACAAGATCTTCAACAGTGTAGTATCGACAACCATTGAATATTTAGTCGAGACCTTATGTGATTTATCTAGCTTCTTTGTTTCTCGCTTCTCTCTTCATTCATCAGGAATAAACATTGCTTGATTACTATGACTAGCAATACTTAATTCCATATTGTGAGCACGAGTGGCGTGCTCTTCAAATGTGTGAGGCTTTATCCCTTGAAGAATGTAAAGAATCCCTCAATTTATTCCTTGAATAAACATCTCAACCGCAGAAATTCCAGATAGACAATCCTTGCAATCAAGACTTAGAGAACACCGCTGGTTAATGTAATCGACTACAAGTTCATCTTTTTGTTGCTTGGTGTTTGTAAGTTCCATCATGCTAACGGTCTGACGAGTGCTATAGAATCGATTGAGAAATTCTCTTTTGAGTTGTTCCCAATTATCAATTGAATTTGGTTATAAATCAATGTACCAGTCAAAGGCATTTCTCTTCAATATATAGATGAATTGGTTTACAAGAAGATCCCCATGTGTGTTAACGTTTCACAGGTTTCAATGAAATGGGCAATGTTCTACTTCGGGCTGCCTTTTCCATTGAATTGTTGAAACTTAGGAGGCTGGTATCCACTTTGCATCATCAAGCTATCGATTCTTGTTGTATAATGTTTCAAATATGAGAGGGAGTTCTTAGATGTGCCGCCCTACTGGATAGATAATGAAGCGATTGTGGGAGGTTTGATGAACTTCTTATGTACATTTTCCTTTACCTTAATTTTCAGCAAGCTTAGTATTGGAAAATCCTGGAGGATGTGACAGAGTTCTACTTGTTTCGCCTTTGACTTCTAACTTATTTATGAGAGAAGCAATTTGCATGTCTTTATCCTCTACCACATTTGCCAAAGCGAGCTTTTCTTCAACGGTAGTTGCATCAGCCATCATGAGGGACATAGTCTCCGAACCAACATAGTATGATGGGGTTTCCCCAATCTTCAAGACTTTCACAGTAGTAATGTTAATATTTCTAGCAAGAAAATTCAAAGAGATGATTGGTTATCTTTCTGGCTTGTGATATGCAAAGCAAGATTTTTGATTAATTTGAAGAGCAAAACTTCTCAAGTGACTGCGAGTCATCGAACCACTGAACAAGTCTTTCATTATATTTGTCATATGGTTGGTATTGTTTGTGATCACAGTTTGATCAACCATAGGAATCAAATCTTTAGCATCAATAAAATTGATGATATGAGAACATTTCTTTGAAGCCATTAAACTTGATGATGGTAAGAATCTTGGAACTTTAGACTTGAAAGAAGAAAGAGATGAGTTGCAGAGATGTCCCACTGGGCGTGCCAAGAATTTATACACACAAATTTTGTTATTAGAAAAAATAGGACAATAAAAATTGATTGACAAACATAATTTTTGTATTGATAATTTGAATTAGTACAATCTCTGTTTATGAATTCATTACCAAAACTAATCCTGTGATTCTTCTCCTATATTGAACTTCAATTTGAGTCTTGATAGCAAATTTCTCAAATTCAAGGTTGAATCATCTACAGAAGTAATGTTCTTTCATTGTATTTGTCATCTGGTTGGTATTGTTTGTGATCATGGTTTAATCAACTGCATGAAACGAATCTTTAGCATCAATAAAGTTGGTGATTTGAGAAGCTTTCTTTGAAGCCATTGAAATTGATCATGGTAAGAAACTTGGAAATTTAAACTTGAAAGGAAAAAGATATAAAAGGCAGAGATGTCCCACCACGCATGCTAGAAATTAGTACACACAAATTTTGTTATTAGAAAAAATCGAACAACGAAAACGTTGGGGGTTATGCCCTCAAAGCATGTTTATTGACATTTTGATATGAAATTTAATGAGGATTACATTTTTCTTATAATTGTTCTTTTAAATTATTGTGAAATAATTTATATAAATATCGAAAAATTCCATATTCATTAATGAGACTATACTCTTGTATTAGTACGAGAGAATTAAGATAATATATATCGAATAAAATTGTCAGTAACATATTAAAGTATGTAATCTTTATTTAATATTTGCTAGTACGGTTCACTAAGCATTGCAAATGCACGTGATCTAGATCTAGATCATTGATGTGAATGAATATCTTAGCTAATGTACTTTATATAATGAGATTATATATGACTGAACCGATGTGAATTAATATCTTTATCAACGTGTCGTTTATCATAAGATTTGATACATATCAATTCGATGATCATATGTAGAGCAGTCTGAATCCTAAGTAGTCATGAACTTTTATACATGACAAATGGATCGTTTGATTCACTCATTAAGGTTTGTTTGTAAAACAAACTAGTGACTTTTATTTTGGAGATTCAGTGATATGGATGGCTGGGAACATGATCTTACAAGATTTAGAATCCAAGCTTTTCTAACGGATCGTATATTGGTGCTCTTAATTGTTAATTCTGAAACTGAATAATTATTGATCTCAAATTTATAATAAGATTATAAATTAGCCATTCACTAGTAGATTAATGGTACTTAAGGATCACGTGGGAATTAGAAGGGTGAAATGGTAATTTTGATCAGTTCTAATTTACGAACCAATAATTGCAGGATAGAACTACATGAATTGATTATATTAGTGGACTATATGAGAATACTATGTAAATTCATTCTATAATCAGTAAGAGTTCAATTCCATATTTATAATAGAGTAATAATAAAATTAATAAATAAGATTATTTAATAAAGAGTTTAATTAATAATCTAGTTTATTGGAGCTTAGGATTATAGGTCAATGGTCCCCAAGTCACCTTTATACTACGCAAGATATAAGAAAAGGACTAACTTGCAAAAGAATTTTTATTTTAGGGCAAGTACATAATTATGTGTGATTAATTAATTAAGAATTAATTAATTAAATTATTTATATATCCAAATATAATTTTTTGAAAATATATATAATAATTGATTATTTTTCTAATTATCGATAAGTGAGACAAAATATCTAATTCGTAAAATTAGATAATTAAATTATTATTAGATAATAATTTGGATCAACTAAATTTGTTATTTGTGAAATATCAGATAATTTAGTTGATAGGGGTAATCAGATATGTTAATTTTGAATTAACTGATATCTAGATATATAATTAATTAAAATAAATATTTAATTTACAATAATTGTCACGTGTCAACTGATTGAGTATCAAAGATTGACAAGGACTACTGTAGTGCCACTGGCACTACAGTAGTCGATGTGTAATATTGTAGTGCCACATGACACTACAGTGGTGTCGTAAGGCAATGTGGTGCCTCATGGCACACTGCAATATCATGTGGCACTGCAGTTGTGCACCAATATACAGTGGGTCCCACTGTATTGGGCAGTTTGAAATTAAATATGTTTAATTTTAATTATCCCTAAATATCTGATACGCATTATCAAGAAAGATATTATTCTGATGGCATCAATCAGATGAGTTTAGTTGAATCAGTTCATCAATCGAATAATTGAGTTGAGAACACAATTGCTCATAGTGATTTTCTCTACGATTCATGGTTAATCAAATCTCAAAAGGAATATTCATCGTGTTCTTTTAAATAATTGTCTCAAAAAAATCCTTCTTAGTAAATCTCTATATCTCATATGTTGAGTACATCTAGAGACAGAAAAAATGTCTTGTAATATTCTACGTGCCCACACACGTTCTAGTGCGTTGAGAATTGACTTGGAAGATCTTAGTGTGGATCTCAGAGTCTACTGATCGTCAGAACGGTTTCGTAGGATGGAGAATCGACCAGTTTTGTAAGGGCGCTTGATTAAGACTCTAAGAGGTATTTGATTCCTAACCTTATATGTTGTAGTTTAATATATAAATGTATAATAAATCTTGAGTGATTGAAAATAGTTTTCAATAAAAAAATTTTAGGTTATCATGGCATTACGTAATTTTTGTTTTAATAAAATATTCAGTTCTTATTAAAAGTTTAATTTTTAGAATGGCCACGCATCACATGCTTCCGGAGCGCACGCATCGCAACGACCAACAAGTGGTATCAAAGTAGTCTTTATATATTTATAAGTTAAATGTTGTGTGAGTTTTGTTACATTATTCCTATGATATGAGATATGTATGAATAAATGGATGGTTATGTTTTTTGAATGTATGGTAAATAATGGATCGTTAATTGTATAGTGATTATTGAGGTAGGCTTTGTACTTTAATTTTTTCTATAGATCTTGTGTACTCAATCTTGGGGCGTAGAAATTTTTGTAATTTTATTTTGAATATTTTTTGTAATTATTTCGATCGCGAGAAGATGAAGAATTCACGAGACGAACGACGGAGGAAAAATAAAAGAAACAAGAATTCTCTTAGAATTTTGACGCCGACGCCGGAAATTGGATTTCTGATACAGGCACTGCTGATTTTTGAAAACCGGCAATATCGCTAGAATTCACTGTAGTAACCTTATTGTGGCTGGCCGGCGGTGATGGGCGGCGGTAGGAGAGTCCTATAATTGGTGGAAATTGTTGTCACATTTGAGAAAGCTTCGCAGAAACCCTGATAGCAACCAACCTTATTACTGTAGATAACCTTATCTCTATCTGTAATCTTTTTATGTTTTGAAATTAATGTAATTTTAAAATTAATTTTTAATTTTTAATTTTATGAAAATTAGAAATTAATAGGTTGATTGAGTTCGACCCAAGTTTGACCAAATCAAATAAAGTGTTTATTTGATTAAGTCAAAATCAACTATTTTTAAATGGATAATTATAGAAATTAATTTTAATTAAGAAAAATAGTTTTTCTTAATTAAATAGAATTGTGTTCAAAGCTTGAAGATTATGAAGATAAATATTAGGAGGAGAATACCTTATTTGGGAAATATGTATTCTTAAAGTCCGCTTTGTAATATTATTTCTTTATTTTAAGGATTGTAATTTAGAAATACTAAATAGTCACTCGGTCCATTATTATTTTATTTAATTGTTAAATTATTATTTTAGTTGTTATGTTTGATAACATGTCCATGTATTAGTCGATCACATGCCAAACATGAAAATCTCACACAGTTTTATTTTATCAAACATCTCATTAGTAGAAATATGATTTATTAGGATTTTCCTAATATGTTTATATGTATTGTTATATGAAATCAATAGCATATAAACTGCTAGATTTTAATTAGTTAAAACTTAGTAATCACACCACATTAAGGGTTGTAGTAATCTTTATGATAACCGACTTTAGTAAACGAGTTTTATTAAAGTTTGATGAATATAATTAATTAGTTAATCTAAGTTCACCTAATTATGACTTAGGCGCTTTAGAAGGTTAAATGAACTTAGACCAATGCGATTGGTATAACTGATTATTAAATATTCATAGAGTTATTATTTTAACCAATGATTAATTTAGAATTAATTAATTAGTTAAAATGGAAACACATAATCTTAAAATAGAGAATGAGAGAAGGTTGACATGTCAATGTAACCTATGATCGCCATCATTAGTACAACACTGTGAGGTGTAGTAAGGGCCTCGAGATGACTTTGTTTTCATCTCACTAAGAAAGGTTTTGAGCTGTACCAATACCAAGGTTGTACTTCTTAAAAATATAAGAGGAAGTGATGTAGTTTAGTTTTGACCGACCCTAAGGCGGCATATTTTAAATGAAATCATGAAATCTAAAATGATGGATATACTCACAAAGTCACAATTAACTTTATGTGGATAGTTGTGACTTGACCTAACAAGCGATACCTTATTGTTAAAAGAGAGAATATGAGATATTTTAAGTTTTAATTAATAAGGATGAGAGTGTCTCATAGACAGTCTGAAGTTAATCTAACTGCCCCTAAGGCTGCACATTAATTGAATTGTTTTATCGTCATTAGTAAATGTTAAATTTGTGTGTTTATTATGTTACATTCATGCATCCCGTTTACTTTTCAAATTCTAGATATTTATCAATTATATTGAATCTTGTATGTTTTAAATTTCAGTTATCATTATTATGACTATTATGGGCATACATGTTACTACTTTACTCACGCTTGAGAAATTGAATGGTGATAATTTAATTCGTTGGAAATCAAATATGAACTTAATGTTGATTTGTGAGAACAATAAGTTCATTTTTATTGAGAAATATCCTGAGGAGCCCGTTGCTAATGCCCCTAAGAATGTTAGGGATAAATATGATGCTTGGATAATATCAAACAACAAGGTGAAGTGCTACATGCTTGTGAGCATGAATGATGTTTTGAGAACCAAACATGAAAGTATGGAGACTGCCTATGAGATTATGGAATCTCTACAGGCGATGTTTGGGCAGCAGTTTGATTAAAGTCGTCATAAGGCCACTGAAAGCTATATGACGACAAAGAAGAGAATGGATACTTCTTGGCGAGAACATGTTTTGAACATGATCAATATAATGCACGAGGCAGAAGTACATGGGGCGACCAATAATGAGCGAACTCAAGTTAGCATTACACTTGATTTGCTCACACAAGTTTTTTCTGCGTTCACGACCAACTATGTTATGAACAAGTTGTAATTCAACATGACCCAATTATTGAATGGACAACAAAATTTTAGTCACTCAAACTTAGAATGACCAAAGAGGGCGAGGCAAATATTGTCGAGCAAAAGTCTTATTCAACTAATAAAAGTAAGAGAATGAAGAAGATCAATGGTAAGGGCAAAGATTAGAACAAGAAAGGGAAGAAAGCCAAGACATCTTCAAAAGCTAAGAAGAATAAGAAAGTCAACAAGCCCAAGGGAAAATGTTTCCATTGTGGGGTTGAAAGTCATTAAAAGAGAAATTGTAACAAGTATGTCTCTGAGCTGAAAAAGAAAGGTAAATATGATTAACTTGTACTTGAAACTTGTTAGTGGAATATTGATGAGTGTGTTTCACACTCATATTTTAGTTAATCTTAATTTTAATTTTGTTGTTTTTGAGAGTTATTGTTTGATTTATTTTTACTTTTGTACGTAAAATATGCTTGTGCATTTGGGTTGATTTTAAAAGACTTGGAAGGAAAAAATGCGAAGAAATTGAGAAAAGGATGAACCTTGGCAGAAGGACTTGCGTCACGACGCTGGGTACAAGCAGCTGGGCGCTGGCTAGCTAGGCAGTAAGCCAGCTCTGCGACGCTGTCTTCTAGGGTAGCGACGCTGGCGCGATAACATTTGCCACATTTTCTTCTATTTTATCCTTATTGAATCCTAGTGTATAAATAAAATATTTTAGGTCTTTTTGGGGACTCTTTGGATGTGAGAGGAAGATGAGAAAACTTTTGGGGGAGGAAACAAAGACAAATCCAATTAGGAGACGAATCTCAGCTTCAATTCATCCTAAAATCTAGTTTTTTCTTATCTTTTCCTCCAAGTTCATGAATATTATTAGGATAATTTCTTATTCTAGTATGTTCTAAATTTAGTTGCAAAAAAACAAAAAAGTATGTTCTAAATTTCTTATCTACGGCTACGACGTACCCAAATCATAATTATTCATAAATTTTGATTTTTAATTCAATCGATATTTATTCAATATTATTGAGTGTTATAATACGTTCTTAATGCTTGTGATCGTCTGTCCAACTATTGCATGATTTTGGATTTAGTTCTGAGACTGGGAAGTAATGATTAAATTTGCTCTTGTTTATAACACCATTAGAATTTTATAAGTTAGATAATTATGCATCTAGTCTAGCAATTATAATTTATTTTGCTTAATAAGTTTCAATTTATTTAATCTTGATAAAGATGTGAGATTAGTATCTCTGATGCATTGTAATCAATGCCTGAGAAAGATTCATAATTACTTTAAAGAAATTCGCTGTCAATAATTTGATAAACATTGATTGATTAAGTTTTAGAATTTTGAGCATGTTTGGTTTGGTGAAATCAGATTCCCTAGATATTTTATCTATTCAAATTTGAATTATTTAACTTTATCAAATCTTCATTGTTTTACTTTAATTAAAACTCTTAGTTTTTTTGTTATTCTCAATTAGAGTTAAGGTATTGTTAATTTCAATATTTAATATCAATCAATCATGTGGACGATACTCTATTTTTATAAAAATTTATTACTTGACGACGATAGTATACACTTGCACTTTAAAAAATTGTAACTAGATTCAGGAGCCACTAACCATGTATGTTCTTCTTTGCAGATGCTTGATTCATCAAGGGAGTTGGCTGATGGCCAAGTCGTTTTAAGAGTTGGCAGTGGTGCGCTCGTGTCAGCTAAAGCATTAGGGATGATCTGTTTACTTTTTGGATATAATTATTTAGTTTTGAACGATGTATATTATATTCTTGGATTTTTGAGAAATCTGATTTTTCTTTCATTTTTGCAAAAACAGTTATTCAATTTTTTTTTATTAATAAAGAGTTTATTATTTCTAAGAATGGATTCGATTATTGTCATGTAAAAGTAATAAACAGACTGTATATGATTAATCCGACTGAACGCGCGTTAAATAATTCCGAATTATTTAAAGTAACAAAACCTAAAACTAATAAAGGATAAAGAGTTTCTCATGATAATGATAACATATATCTTTTGCATCTTAGGTTGGGACATTAATCTAAATAGGTTAGACATGTTAACAAAGTATGGTGCTTTGAGAGAACTAAAAGTTAGAACTCTTTCTGTTTGTGAATCCTGTCTAGAGGGTAAAATGACCAAGAGACATTTCTCGGGAAAAGGACAAAGAGCAAAGGAACCACTTGAGATAGTACATAGTGATGTCTGTGGACTGATCAATGTACAAGCTAGACGTGGGTATGAGTATTTCGTCACTTTTATTGACGATTACTCAAGATATAGTTATACTTACCTAATTCAAAGAGAGTTTGAAACTTTTGGAAAGTTTAAAAACTTCAAAGATGAAGCTGAAAAGCAATTAGGTAAATCATTGAAAACCCTTCGATCCGATCGAGGTGGTGAATACTTGGATTTAAAATTTAAAGATTATTTGCTGGAATGTGGAATCCTTATCCCCAACTCACAACACCTAGAACACCACAACAAATGGTGTATCGACAAATGCCACATTCCTTGAACTTGACTATATGTAAAACTACAAACCTCGTAGCAAAATAGTTTTTGAGGAATTAACGGATGAGGAGACCAGACCACCTTAAATTTATACTAATAAATGGCAAACCAAAGAAACCACAGTTCCTACAGAGGAAACCCTGGTGCAACATCGTAGTGGGAGGGTTGTGAGATAACTAGTACGCTACGAACTAGACGCACATGTCCTAGTCTAAGAAACTGATAAGGACAATCTATTATCTTATGAAGAAGCAATGGATGATCTTGAAAAGTAGAAATGATAAGATGCCATGAACCAAGAAATGAAATATATGTATTCCAATTTCGTCTAGGAACTTGTAGATCCACCTGGAGATGTCAGGCTCATCTGATGTAAATGGATTTTCAAGAAGAAAAGAGGTGCAGATGAGAAAGTATAGACTTTCAAGGCACAGTTAATAGCCAATGGCTATACATAAAGGGAGAGAGTCGATTATGAAGAGACATTTTACCCTGTGGCCATGCTCAAATCCATTTGCATCCTTTTGTCCATAGCCGCTAGTTATGACTATGAGATATGGAAAACGGACATCAAGACAGCTTTTCTAAATGACTCTCTTGAAAAAACTCTCTATATGATGCAACCAGAAGGGTTCGTACAAAAGAAGCAAGATCAGAAAGTATGCAAGTTGTTTAAATCCATTTATGGATTAAAAAAGCATCTAGATCTTGGAATCTTACCTTTGATGAGATTATAAAGTCTTGTGGTTTCGAGAAAAATGTTAATGAAATCTATGTTTATAAATACATCAAAGATAAGATAATGGTCTTCTTATTTCTTTATGTTGACGATATTCTACTCATTAGAAATGATGTAGAAACTTTGTCAAAGGTAAAGAAATGGTTAGCTGAGAAATTTCAAATAAAAGATTTGGGAGAAGCGAACTATATTCGGGGCATCCAAATCCTAAAGGATAGAAAGAATAAGCTTTTAGCACTTTCTCAAGTATCTTATATTGATAAGGTGCTGAAAAGATTCTCTATGAAAAATTTTAAGAAAGGTCAAATGCCGACTAGATATGGAATTGTCCTTTCTAAGGAATAATGTCCTAAGACATCTTAGGAGGAAGGGGATATGAGAAAGGTTCCCCATACTTCAGTAGTTGGAAGTCTCATGTATGCCATGTTATGTATAAGACCGGACATCTATTATGCAGTTGGAATTGTTAGTCGTTATTAATCAAATCCAGGTTTGGAATACTAGATTGCAGTAAAGTACATTCTCAAGTATCTTAGGAGAACGAAAAAATAAACAATCAGTTGGGGATCTAAACCCCACTAGATATATTGATTCTGATTTTTAATCAAATAGAGATAGTGAAAGTCAACGTCTGGATCAATATTCATCCTAAGTGGATGAGCTACAGTCTGGAGAAGTATTAAACAATCCAGCATTGCAGATTCCACTGTGGAAGCCGAATATATAGCGGCTTGTGAACCTGCGAAAGAAGCGGTATGGCTCAAAAAGTTCTATATTGATATGTAAGTAGTTTCAAATATGGACAAGACACTGATCATGTACTGTGATAACAGTGGGGTGGTAGTGAATTTCAAGGAACCGAGGAGTCACAAGAGGGGTAAGCACATAGAGAGAAAATATCATATTGTAATAGAGATCGTGCATCGATGGTATGTGATTGTTATAAAGATAGGGTCAGAACAGAACCTGGCTGATCCTGTTACAAAGACATTTCCTGCAAAATCATTTGAGGGTCACATGCATAACATATGATTAAGAGAGATGCCACATTTTCTTTAGGGCAAGTGGGAGATTGTTGAGGGTTATGCCCTTAAAGCGCGTGTATTGACATTTTGATATGAAACTTAATGAGGATTAAATTCTTCTTATAATTTTTCTTTTCAATTATTGTTGAATAATTTATATAAATATATGAAAATTTCATATTCATTAATGAGACTATGATCTTGTATTAGTACGAGAAGATTAAGATCTAGATAATGAATAAAATTGTCAGCACCATATCAAAGTATGGAATCTTTAATGAATGCTTGCTAGCACAGTTTACTAAACATTATGAATGTGTGTGATCTAAATCTGGATCATTGATGTGGATATACATCTTAGTGAATGTACTTTATATATTGAGATTATATATGACTGGACCGATGTGAATTAATATATTTATCAATGTGTCGTTTATCATAAAGATTTAATATACATCAATTCGATGGTCATATGTAGATTATTCTGAATCTTGAGTAGTCATGAACTCTTATACATGTCTATTGGATCTTTTGATTCACTCGTTAATGTTTGTTTATAAAACATGCTAGTGACTTTTGTTTTGGAGATTTTAGTGATATGGATGGCTGAGAACATGATCTTACAAGATTTAGAATCCAAGCTTTCGTAATTGGTTCTCTTAAATGTTAATTCTGGAGCTGAATGGTTATTGACCTCAAATTTATAAGAAGATGGTAAATTAGTCATTCCCTAGTGAATTAATGGTACTTAAGGATCAATAGGTAATTAGAAGGGTAAAATGGTAATTTTGATTAGTTCTAATTTACGAACCAATAATTGGAGGACATAACTACATGAATTGATTATATCAGTGGACTACGTGAGAATACTCTGTAAATACATTCTATAATCACTAAGAGTTTAATTCCATATTTATAGTGGAGTAATAATGAAATTAATAAATAAGATTATTTAATTAAAGAGTTTAATTGATAATCTGATTTATTGGAGCTTAGGATTATAAGTCCATGGTTCTCAAGTCACCTCTATACTACGCAGTCTAAAGTATGAATATTTCAGGACATGGGAAGAGGACTAACTTGTAAAAGAATTTTTATTTTGGGGCAAGTACGTAATTATGTGTGATTAATTAATTAAAAATTAATTAATTGAACTGGAAATTATTTATATATAATTATCGATTATATTTTTAATTATCAACAAGTGAGACAAAATATCTAATTTGTGAAATTAGATAATTAAATTATTATTAGATAATAATTTAGGTCAACTAAATCTGTTATTTGTGAAATAACAGATAATCCAGTTGATAGGGGTAATCAAATATGTTAATTTTAAATTAATTGATACCTAGATATTTGTCTGATTAAAATAAATATTTAATTTGTAATAATTACCACGTGTAAATCATTGATTAAGTATTATAGATTTACATGGACTACTGTAGTGTCACATGGCTCTACATTAGTGGGGGTACAACACTGTAGTGCCACATGACACTGCAGTTGTGCACCATTGTACAGTGGGTCCCACTACATTGAGTAATTTGAAATTAAATATTAATTTTTAATTTTTATTATCCCTAAATATCTGATACGCCATTATCAAGAAAGATATACATGATATTATTCTGATGGCATCAATCAGATGAGTTCAGTTTAATCAGTTCATCAGTTGATCAATCAGATAATTGAGTTGAGAACACAATTGCTCTAAGTGATTTCAGTACAACAAATATAGTCTTTTACTGCATTGCATTATTGCGTTTTAAACCATAACGCTTGTGAAGAAGGGGGAGTCAAAAACAAAACCCCGAGCCTTGAAAAATAAACACACTAAAAATTAAAAAGTAGGCCAATTCTTCGATACTTTTCAAAGAAACTTCATACCCAAATATCCGTTTATCTTCTTATCTCTTTGTGATTCCCATGGAACCAAGGCGAGGCTGCCAGCTCTCCCTAGGCTGGTATGCTCTCTCACTCTTTTCTCTTAGTCTGATCTCTCACTTTTCTCTCCCCCTCTCCCTATTTTCAAGGCTTTTCAAATTTTTATCCTCCGACACTCTCCCTCTCTTAATAAGCCTCTATCTCAAAATCCCTCTGATTTTCTCAAAATTGTTTAAACTCTTCTCAAATTTAGCTTCTAATTGATGCAGTTAGCCTCTTCTTTCCCAAAAAAAATTAAGCAACTAAGATTAGGAAAGTTTAGGGTTTTTATGGCTCGGGGGCTGTTGAGCAGCATCGCTTAGTATCGGTCGCTATGGTTCTCAAGACTGAGCTTTGCCGCTTGAGAAGTGCACCCTGCCAAGGGGATTAGATTTGTCCACTCAGATTCTCAGGACATTACTACTGAAGCTGTGAAGAATACCATTGTGCCGCTAGGATTCTCAAGACTCTCTTACTTTTGTTTTCTTTCTATTTGTCTCGCTCTCTGTCTCCCCCTATCTAAAACAGTTGTACACCTCTTCAAAGTCTTCAATATGTGAATGATATTGATTTTTACCTCCAAGGTTCTTCAAATTTTACAGCTATTTATTTTTTCACAATCTTAGCTTCTTAATTTCTCAAGTGCTAATTTATACACCAATTTTGGGGAAACTATATATCTGTAATTGAAAATTTATTAAACTTAACTCCAACTTGTGAATTTTAAAGAACCCGAAAGAGACCAAGAACCCAAGATGGAGAGAAACTGGTGAGATGAAGTTGTGGCATCCAATTTCTAGAATTTTTTATTATTGTTTCTCTCTTAAATTTAAGTTTTCATCTCTTGGGCTAAGTTCTATGTTTTGGTTGGATGAGAAAGAGGAAATTTGGGATCGAGTCCCTAACTTCTTTTTTTTTTTTGTACTCGGGCATGGAAGTTTTTCTTGCATGCAAGATGGAAATCTTTTCCCATTTCCTCTTATGCTCAGTTAAAAAACTTACATCATGGGTTAATAATGAGTTTGAAGGTTATGGTTCAGGGATTCATTGGGAAAAGGATGGATGAAGTGAATTTCAAATTCAAATTTCTTGAATGTGGCTTGGGTATAAGTAATGTTGGAAAACCTTGTTTCTTTTTACTTGTCTAAATTGTGATTCAAAATTTAAGTTTGGATTGAGTGTTCAATACTAAGTTTGTGTTGTCTCTCGCTCCATCCCTTCTCTGTAGGCTCAATTGAATGAATGTTCTTTCTCTGTCTTTTTAACTCTTTGCTATAAGGGTTTTAGCGGCAATCAAACACATGGCATAGCATTTAACATAATGCTTATGGTTTCAAGAATATAAAGGTCTCAATGAAAGCTTTTATTGAACACAACAAAGTACGTGGCATTGTAATGATAAAAAATGTATGTCAATTCTTTCATTTCACCTTCTGAGTAAGAAAATTGTTATGATAGAAAGCATCATGGATTAAATTAGTATCTTCAGGCTGGCCTTAAGTCATAGAACTTGACCTTTTTTGTTTGGTTTTAATCTATGCTCTATCATTATCTTCTACGATATTTACTATATTGTCTCTGAAATTAATCTTTTGTTTCTCATTTTGTTTATTAAGTAATCATTATTAGAAAGGGCATGTTTCCTATTAAATTGAGAATGAGTTTAGTGATTGGCTATAAATTTGGATTGATGGAATTATACATATTTTTTCTCCATGTTTAGGATGAAGGATATGATGAAGTTTGTGGAGAGATTGAGATGTTGCAGCAATGTAGTCATCTGAATATAAATTTGTATTTTTAGTTACCTTGGGAGTTGCCAAGGAGAAGAGTATCTTTGAGTAGGAACATTTTCAAAAATTGTTTATGCTTCAAATTGTATCAACTTGGCTGAGTAAAATAAATCAGTTATAAGATTATAGTGAATTTTACGGTGACTGATATTTCTTTTATTGTATCATTATTTTTTTATAAAAGAGTAAATATGGTGCTTATTGAAATGGATCAGACATAAGTTCTCAGTCTAAAGGAGATTCTTTAGAAATCATTGAATGGTAAGGGATAGAAGAATATATTTAAGGAGGATTTGAGAATGAGAATATGTGAGATATGGTGAGTTCCTAACTTCCTTTTTCGTATTTCACGTCTAAGGAACTTGACTTCCTTTAAATTCAATTTAATTAGAAGTATGTTATTCAACCATGTTTTTTAAATATGGACTTGTGGTCCTTAATTTTATCGATTTGTCTCTAAGTGTCAACTCACTAATATAATAAATCTTTAATTCCAAATGAACTCATTCTATCTATTAACTTGCTTACAGGCCCCTACTGCTGGGGAACTAAAAAGGATTTGGTCAATTGCATCCTCATAGCCAAGGGGAGAAACTTTAGGTATTTGCTTTAGTAAAGAATTGTTTGGGTTCTTCAAAAGGACTCTTATAACTTCTATTTGACAGAAAATTATAGCATAGAAATTCATTTAAGATATTGACTATTTCCTTAGTTTATCCTGTGAGTTTAATTCATCATCATTGTAAGAACTATCTACAACTCATCGCTTTTTCCAAATCAAGCACCAAATGGAAGGGTGCTACTATTGAACTACATTTGGGGGCTACTAATACTTGAATCTTGTCCTAGGTATGAGAATATTGTTCTAGCATGACAATGAATTTGTTGGGAAAGATTAATGTTAGAATGGAATCGTTGTTTCTGATCCTATGGAGTCACCTTTACTAGTTTGTTCAGGAACATTTGGATTGGAAGATTTGCATACTGCCTTACCCAAAAAAATATTGACTAAAGCAAATACCTAGGTGGTAGTTAAATTGATTGGGGTGAAAGATAAGAGTTTTAGCTAGTATGCTTTCTTGCAGTCATCGACCATGAAAATAATTTGAGATGATTACACAACTTATATCATTCTCTTATTATGAAAACGTAATTTGCTAACGAAGGTATATATTATGACGATGCAATCTGTGTATCATTTCTCGGTCTCAAGCATTGGTAGTTTATGGTATTAGAATCAAGTTGTTAGTTTTATTGTTGGTTAATTGTTTATTTGGTTTGGTTTTATTTAATTGTTCACATCGACCAATTAAATATTTAGGGGATGTTGAGTACTCGTCATTAGCTTCTAGAAGAAAATGATTGGTTTTGTGAATCGCTCTTTAGGCCCAACAGTAAGCTTCTTCTTAAAAGGAGTTTCTTGTAACTATATTAATGGGGTTTCCTCATTGTTGTTATTGTTTTAACTATGTTTAGTGAAAAATGGCTGATAAATTTCTGTACTTACCATGATTGAAATGGTGGGTGGGTG
>QANY01004819.1:1218574-1323409 GCA_003255025.1 Datisca glomerata | reverse complement strand
GGGGGGGGGATATGGTGTAGGGACTAAAGACTTTTGAAAGCCTTCTTTTATCTAGAACTCTTGCTGATGAAATGTAGCTCGTTTCTCTACATATTCAAGCTTTTTCAAGTGCGTAAGAAAAATTATTTGTTTAACGGTCTCTGTTTCTTGTCCAAATGATGGTTGAGTTATTCATATTTCTGCCTAATGTTGAATTTATTTCTTGCAGAGGTCCAACGGTCTTATTTCTTATAGAAGTCCTACAATCAAAAGAATCCTAGCAGAAGCAAGCAAGTCACAAGGAGCTCCTACAGCCAACGACATACGGTTCATGAACGTTCACTACCTGGAAGACTACCACTTTCCCCTCATCCTATGGCCAATGGTCCAATATCTACGTAACTTAAGCGATGTGGCTGTAAGATTTATTTAGAGTGAACTTATACTAGTTTTTAATTTTTTCTTTAGGATATATTACTCTTGCTTGCTCTATGAAAAAATCAATATGTAATCATCATTTGAGATGATTTCTAGTGGAATAATATGTAATGATTTTGAGTAATTAAATAAAAAGATGTGATTTTGTTATTTTGTGATTTTGTCAGGAAGTTAATTATTTTTATATTTGTACGATTGCAAGAATAAGTAACAAAAAAGGTTATCAAAGATATATTATAGCATTAACAAAACATTATGGAAAATGTAACAACACATTTCACAACATTTTATAGCATGAAAAGAATGCTATCAAATGTTTTTTAAGCTTTCAAAAAATGCTATCAAAGAGATAAAAAATGATATAGGAAACTTATTACAGCATTTAGAAAACGCAATGGTAGGGATACCGTAGTGTTTAAAAAATGCTATTGTAGGGTTACCACAACGTTTCAAAAACGCTATGACAAGGTTACCATAACGCTTAAAAATGTTATCGTAGGGTTACCATAGCGTTTAAAAACGCTATCGTAGGTTCCGAATTTTAATAACAATGGCTAATATCACATTTTAGGAAACGTTATGATAGCATTTTTTGGTCACTTTCATAGCATTTTTCTCTTGTAGTGTTTTCCTCTACGATTAATGGTTAATCAAATCTCAAAAATTCTTCTCAGTAAATCTCTAGATCTCATGTGTTGAGTATATCTAGAGACAGAAAAAATGTCTTGTAATATTCTATGTGCCCACACACGTCTTAGTGCGTTCATGATTAACTTGGATGATCTTGGTGTGGATCTTAGAGTCTACTGATCATTGGAATGATTCTGTGGGATGAATGATCGATCAGTTTTGCAAGGACGCTAGATTAAGACTACAAGAGGTATTTGATTCCTAACCTTATATGTTGTAGATTTAATATATAAATATATAATGGATCATGATTGATTGAAAATAGGTTTCAATAAAAAGTTTTTTTTGTTATCGTGGCATTGCACAATTTTTGTTTTAATAAAAGATACGATTTTTATTAAGTTTAATTTTTAAAATGACCACGCGCCACATGCTTCTGCCGCACATGCGCCGCGACGACCAACGAAAAATTGATTGACAAATATTATTTTTGTATTGATAATTTGAATTAGTACAATCTCTATTTATGAATTCATTACAAAAAATAACCCTCTGATTCTTCTCTTATATTAAATTTCAATTCGAGGCTTGATAGTGAATTTCTCGAATTGAAGGTTGAATCTTCTATGCTTGAGAGGTTAAAAGACTAGGATGAGTTTTACTTGAATCTCTAGGTTTTGAGCTTATTTAGAGATCAATTGAACTCGTTGTGTAACTTGAACATCTTGAACTTCGGATGATTGTAGAATTCTTGAAATTATTCTTGTCTTGTAAAATGAGACTCCCGCATATTTATAGAGGTTTTGGGGAAGCTCTCGTGACACGTGACAAAATTTTAATGGTTATTTAAGATGACACATGCATTATTTTATTTGACTTGTTGTGTCATTAAAACATGTGACATTTTCTCATTCGGCATAAAATGAAGCTTTGTCCAATCTTCTCCTAGTAGTTGACATAATTTGACTGGTATTTAAAGATGACACATGACAACTTATGATCGATCGATTATGGACCCTCTAACTTGTGGCGTGATGAAATTTGTTAGACACAAAATTTTGGACCGATCAAAATTTACGAATAGATAATATTGTTTGATTAAGTACATTCCATATGTTGAATTAGTCGAAACATATCTTTAAATATTTAAATTTTGATAAATAAAATTGTTTATTAAAATAACTTGATAAAATCTGGATTAATACGACTTCTTTAAAAGTGCATGAAAAATGGATCGAGATACCTCTTATTATTGAGGAACATGAGGGGATACTGTTTTATTTGAGCCATTCATTGTCAGAAACGACAAAAACAGAAAAAAAAAAACAAAAAAAAATCAAAAGCCTTCTTTTTCACAACTATTATTCTAATTTAAATTACGCGGTCTATTTTTAAAATTGACGAGTAGAGATTTTGTTAGATAAGTGGTCCATTTCCAAAGTAATTGGTGCATCTAAATGATTGGGCATAAAAGGAAAGGTTGATGACTTGAAATAGCAGATGCTTTACAAAAAAGGAACTACGCCCACCGTGGGGCTCGAACCCACGACCACAAGGTTAAGAGCCTTGCGCTCTACCAACTGAGCTAGACGGGCTTTGATGATATATCAAACATAGATAAAAATTGACAGTTTCTACATATCTTCAAAATGACCAAAGAGCGCAGGAGTCCAACCAATTTCATCGTAACACAACCTATATAAATCACTGCGTTTAAATCCATTGTCTCACAGTCTCGCTCTTGCAAAATTCAGAGTCCTTAATTTCAGACGAACAAAGAACAAGAATACAATTCAATCAATCCATCAAGATGTGTGATCTTCTTCAAGAGCCAGAGATTCAAAACCACCATTTAATTTACCCCTTTGATTCCGGCTTCTCCATGCCTCATCTCAACGGCCTTTCATCCTCCCCTCCCATTTACCATCCCACAACCACCGCTGCCACCGTCGGTCCCCATAGCCAACATCCACCCTGTTCCTCATGCGGCTGTTCCTACTGTGGTTCTACCTCCAACCCCATGAAACGACGCTCTCCCTCGCCTTCTCCTTTCTCTGGACCCAAACCCAAGAAGCTCTTCACCGACCCAGATGATAATCTTTCTCTCCGTGGCTTCTCCAAGATTACTCTTCCGTTTGCTTTCGGAACCTCCACCCCTGTGAATCCCTCTCCGGCCTCTCAGCCTCCGTTGAACACCCATACCCAGAATCACTCGCTCCCTGTCCTTCGCCGCTGCATTTCTGATCCTTGCTACCCCCCTGAATCAACCCCTCCGGATCATTCGTCCGGGTCGGGTCCATTGGTGAACAGTAGACAGTCGCCGGAAAATTCGAAGATGAACGTCAATCCGGTAACTCCGTCATCGGCTGAGAACTCTTCTGTTTTGCCTCCTTTGCCTCAGTCACTCCGTCGTACGGTTTCGGACCCAGATCCATCGCCGGCAAAGACTTCCTCTCCGTCGCCAAGTAAGGTCAAGATGGGCACGGATTTGATCAAGGAAGAGAGTCCTAATTCAAAGGTTCGATTTATATCACTTCGGGGTTAATTAACCCATGACAACTGTAAATCTTGTTGTTCTTTGATTGACGAATATGGCGTTGCTGAAAAATGCAGAGGCTGAGAAGGATGAAGGAGCGTATGAAGGAGATGAACCAGTGGTGGAATGAAGTCATGCATGAACAAGAACAAGAAGAAGCAGATGATTATGCTGGGCATTTTCACAATAACAACGATCTCATAAAGGTTTCATCTTTCTCAGTGGGCATTTTCTTGGCAGCCAAACAGTGTAACAACAGAGTCCATTTTCTTCTTCTTAGTACTGACTCTGGCATTTGTTTTTCATTTGTAGAAGAATAATTGTGATGTAGAAATTGAAGAATCTGTTGGGGTGGAGAGGGTGGGGGAGTCCTTAATCCTTCGATTCAAGTGTCCCTGTGGGAAAGGCTACAAAATCCTTCTCTCTGGAAGAAACTGTTTCTATAAGCTGGTGTAGATTTAGCAAGGTAGATAGATATTCAGTTTGCTTAAGCTCATCCTTTTCCTTTTGATAATACCCATCTCAATCAAAGTGCTTTTTTACTTTATGGTTTCCTAAATTGAGTTTTTTTTTTTCGTAAATGCAATTTTGGTCCTCGAAGTTTACTGTGATTTAAATTAAGTCCATGTAAGTTAATCAAGTCAATTTAAAACGATTGTAAAAAGTCGTTTTACTAAACATCAAACCTTGAAATCATTTGTGTTTAATCTAAATGTTCTTATTTAACATTTAGGAGTGCTTCGATGTCAATGTCATAAACGATTACAAATATTAGACTTGCGAGAACTAAATTGACAATCAAAAGATTTTGGAGGACCGAAAATGATGCCCTTATAAACACTGACTTCCAAAGAAGAGAACACTCAAAATATTCAGATTTTAACGCTTCTAACTAGGTTAACTTTTTCTCTAAGACGAAGGATTTTGATTTTCTAGACTGTCTAGATCGGTTAAACTGCATAATTGGACATGAATATTCTGTCTTTTTAGTTTGATTTTTAGCCGTTGAGATATGATCGAGCGAACTGTACGGGCTAAATTGTTCAGCGGGCTAAATTGTTCAGCGGGCTAAATTGTTCAGCAGTTGGATTATCCAACGACAGATATACATGTCATAAGACGGATAGCAAATTGTTAAGACTACTTGATTGTTTATAGGTCTCAATGTTTGTTTCTATTACTAATCCACAACAATTTGGCCAATTTCTTAACAGGAATGTTCATCAGCTGTTGGAAGTCAGTTTACAGATTGCAAGTTGCAGTTAATTCCAGTTGACTTGGTCTGTGTCTTCATGATGTAGTTAGTAGCCATTTTTCTTTCTTATATAGGTTTATGCATACCATGAACTGTAAATGGGGTTTTACCTAACTCTACAGTTATTAATGCAAATAATAACCATGTTTCTAGTATAAAAGTTTTCTCATGTTCTGCAAGATTTAATGAACATATACAACATAAATATTTCAATCTACACATCAAGAGCTTCAGTACGATGACTGGATGCTGCCTTCATTACTAATACAAGCTGATCAAGAACCTCGTAGATCAACGTAGAACACGAATGCGCTTTATCAGAGACACGAAAACAGTGAGTCTTACTATTAATACTAATCCAACTGCATCCAGGTACCTTACTCAAACCTCTTTCCTTCATCATTTTTCTCACTTCAGCTACACCATCCCATTTGCTTGTAGAAGCGTATAAGTTTGATAGTGATATAAAATTTGAAGGGTTCTTAGGTTCTAGCTGAATGAGAAATTTGTACGCTAGTTCTTGCATCTCAGAGTTACCATGAATCACAGAAGCACTTACCAGAGCACCCCAGACGCTCGGGCCAGGTTCCGTAGGCATCGTTTGGATAAAATCTAAAGCTCGATTAAGCTGACCCGATCGCCCTAACATATCAACTACAGTGGCACAAATCTCTACCGTTGGTTCAATTATTGTGTTGTAGATATTTAGGCCTTCATTTACTAGTCCTGATTTCCCACAAGCGGATAGAATCCCCACCATTGTTATTCTGTCAGATTTTATCCCCTGCCTGATCATTTTATCATACAAAAACATGGCTTCATTTCCTTGCCCGTGTAGTCCATACGCGGATATAATAGTCGTCCAGGAGATAGCATCTTTACGAAAAGAACTATCCTCAAAGGCTTTTCTCGCGTAATCCAAGCTTCCACATTTGGAATACATATCAATTATAGCATTACACAAGGATACATCAGAATTCAACTTCTTTCTGATTGCAAACCCGTGAATCTCTTTACCGTTTGTTAATCTGGTGTGTGAGCTACAAGCCGGGAGGACACTGACTAATGAGACTCTGTTTGGTTCTATTCTGTCTTTCACCTGCATGGTTCGAAAAAGAATGAATGCTTCATCTGAATCTCCATTCTGCATATAACCTCCGATCATGGCCGTCCAAGCGTATACGTTTCTGCCCTTCATTCGATCGAATACCCGTCTACCAATATTAACTTTTTTACAGCGTGAATAGAAATCAATCAAACAACAACCAAGATGAACAACTGAATCAAAGCAAAGATCTAAGTTGTTCTTTAGAAGATAACCATGAAGTGCTCTTCCATAATTATAACTCTGGATATCCCCACTACATAAAGGGAGAAGACTTGAAACAGTAAATGCATCAGGTTTTACACCATCAGTCTTCATAGTTTTAACAACTTCCCATGTTCCCTCATCATAATGGCTATCACTAAAACTCGTGTATCCTGCTAGTAATACATTCCAAGAAGCTGAATTTCTCTGGGGCATTTCATCAAACAGTTTACGGGCCTCTCTGAACTCCCCACACTTACAATACATTGACATGAGAGAATTACCAACAACGATATCTGGGAAAAACCCAACTCTTATACTTTTCCCATGAATCGTTTTCCCGTTGAACATGTCGTCCCGTTCACTGGAAATTTTGGCCATCGTAGCAAGTGTATAGTCATCCGGCAGGATGTCAGACCGCTGCATCTCGTTAAACAAACTAAATGCCTCAACATATTCAAAATTTTTCACATACCCATTAATCAAGGAGTTCCATAAACATACATTATGTGGCAGAACCGAGTCAAATACGAAGGGACAGTCCTTCAGGCCTCCGCACGCAGCATATGCAGAGATTAGCTTCGTGGCGAGGAATGCATTTTGTTCCAACCCAAAAGTGAGAACTCGAGCATGAGACTGCTGGGTGAGTTTCAGGGATTGGTGAGTGATTGAAAGCTGAATAAACTGTAGGAGACTGTGGGGTGAGTGAAGGTCAGTGACGGAAGTGAAATGACGGAAAATCAAAAGAGCAAATGCCTTGCGCGCCGAGTAGAGGCTCATCAAGCAAGCAGCAGGGGTTAGTTCGAATGTGGCGCGAGTTCTAATGAAACGGAGAGATTTTTTTAGGAATTCTGAAATTCATCTTGATTAAATTGTAAATTATATTTTTATATATTTTTTTGTACGCTTGCACTTTGAAACAGTAAAAAATAATCTTAAAAGGCACGTGCGTGGCACATGTCCTAATGTTAATCGGTTTTTTCTTTTTTTTCTTTTACTTTATCTATTTTTACTTTTACTTTATCTTTTTTTACGGACGGTCCTAAATCGAAAATTATAGGGGAGTGGGGAAGGTTTCATCACACGACAAAGATGAGAGAGGACTAGGGTTCCATTTTTTGGTCAGATCTGGGGTCAAAGAGGTCAAAATTTCTCGAGCAATTCTTTCGGGCATGTACTCTATTTCGATTATTCATTTTTTCTTCCAATTTTAGGTTTTCATGGCTCGATTGCTGGTTTCTCTTCTGGCGATAATTGACATATATGGCTCGATTTATGTTCTCGTTGGTTTTTGTTTTGGGTTCGTTGATTTCTGTTATGGATTCGCTCGTTTTTTGTTCTGTATTGATTTCTCGTTGGTTTTATGGGTAGTCTACCAACACCTAGTATTGCATCTCCACTCGCACCTGCATCCTCACGTACTGAATTAAATGAACCTATTATTGAGGAAAATGATGATAATGATAGTAGGTCTAATGATGTTGGAGGATTTTAGTGAGCCTAAGGATGGGTAGATGACAAAGAAGATTTGTTTGTCAATGCAAATCAATTTCACATAAATGAGGATGACTTGAACAAATGACTTAGTAGTAAGAGTCAGAATAATGACAAAAGAAGTAAAGAAAAAGTGATTGATGAGCCTAGTGTATTTGAACCGGAGTATGATAGTGACCAATTGAGAGATCTTGTTGATTCATTGGATGAAGAAATTCATCTGTCATATCCTGAGTTCCATGAAGAAATTCACATGGGTATGCCAATTACCCTAGAAAAGGGATTGATTTTTAGTGATCACACTGTTTTCGAAAGGGCATTAAGAGAGTATGCCATTCAACACAATTTCGATTACTATTTAAAAAAAGAAGAAGATAGAACTAGGGTTGTTGCACTATGCAAAAGGAAGACTTGTCGATGGAAAATACATGCATCCCTTACTCAAAGGGAAGAACAATTTCAAATTAAGACTTTCACCCCTTAACATACCAATTGTGCTAGAGCAAGGAAGAATAGAAAGGTTACATCAACTTGGATAGCGAATATGTACTTGGAGTTGATTCGTGACTCACCTAACATGGATTTATCGGTGTTGAAAGGTTTGTTAAGTGATAATCATGGAGTCATTATGTCCTTCGATAAATGCTAGGGCCAAATAAAAGCATTGGATAAGATTCAAGGGTGTGTAGTGGAGCAATACAAAAAGGTAGGATTGTTGTGAAGCAATAAAAAAATGGGATCCGGGAAGTACCATTGGCGTGAAAGGAGAGAACTTGTTGTTTCAAAGAATGTATGTTTATTTGGACGCGTGTAGGAAGGGATTTCTTGATGGATGTAGACAGATAATATCCATAGATGGTTGTCATTTGAAGTATAATTTTGGGGGTCACTTGCTTGCTGCGATTGGGAAAGACGCAAATGATAATGTCTTCCTAATTGCTTATGCTGCCGTGGAGTCAGAAAACAAGGAGACATGGACTTGGTTCTTAATGAATCTACTTAAGGACATAGACACATGGGAGGAACGTGGTTGGACTATAATGTCAGATGAACAAAAGGTACTAATGCTTCTATTATCTTTTACAAGTTATTTAGGCACTTATGTTGATACTTGTATTCATTTTTAATTTGTTTTAATTAATTTGTTTGTAAGGTTTATGTGAAACTATAAAGGCGTTAATGCCTAGAGCCAATCATAGGCATTGTGTTAGGCACTAATACGCCAATTATGCAAAAAAATTCAAAGGGAAGACACTTAATGACCTTTTATGGAGTGCTGCCAGGGCAACTATCCGTTTAAACTTTGACATGTACATGAAGAGAATTAAGGAATTGAATGTCAATGTTTACACGTGGCTGTTAGGAAAGAAAATAGATACTTGGTGTAAACATGCATTTGATTGTGGAGCCAAAAGTGACATGTTATGTAATAACAAGGCTGAGGCTTTCAACAAGATGATATTGGAAGCAAGGGACAAGCCCATCCTAACAATGATAGAGATGATAAGAAGAATTCTTATGAAGACGTTTCAAGAAAAAAAAGGGATGGAATGAGAAAATTGAATGCGTCCATTTGCCCTAGGATTCAAAAGAAGGTAATGAGGCTAAGGAAGATGCAATGAACTGCATTGCATACAGAGGAGGAGATGGACTGTATTGAGGTGGAGCTGGGAACTTAAGGACATATCTTGTAGTCATGCCGCATTATGTACTATGGAGAATAAGGAGGAGCATAGACACATGCTTGAAAACATACTACCACTACATAATGTCAGTCCCTAATCATGAACAATGGCTTAAATCAACTTTTCATACCATTGCACCACCAACAGTAAGACATAAACCTGGTAGACCTAAAAAGGCTTGAAAAAGGGCAGAGGGGGAGGATGCAACCGCTTATCAAGGTAGTTATAAGGGGAGATCACTTAAATGTGCCAATTGTCAATAATAAGGGCATAACAACAAAACATACATGCAACCTCCCAACCCGAAAATGAAGATTCGAAAGAAGACTGTATGTATTTTAATATAATCTTATTAAATAATTTCAATATAATCTTATTAAATAATTGTAATATAAATTTATTAAATTTTGTTTAAGTTGTTGCTAGTATGCACCAATCTTAGAGTATTGGAGACCAATCATCTGCTACGACGAGGACTACATTACTAGTACGTATCGTTAAAATTTATCGTTTACATTTATTATTAGTTTTTATTATTTAATAATCATCTTATTGAATAAGTTTGAAGAATTACGAGTGATGTGATAGGATCTCAAAGACCTTCAACTATTGTGCATGGATCTCAAGAAAAGTGTTGTCCAACTTCCTAGAAGAAGTCCTAGTAAGAAATCAATTCTGACTAGTAGTCCTAGGAAGAAAAAAGAATGCAATTAGAAATATGTGGTATTGGTTGTGATATTTGATGATATGCATATTATTTTGTGAATTTATGTCTGAGATGCTAGCTATTTTGTGAATTTATGTATGAGATGCTGGCTATTTTGGTTGGATCTGTATATTTTGTGAATTTATGAGATAATGAATATAAGCCATTTTAGGTGCAATTTTTTTTGTGAAACAGTTTTTTTTACAGAAGAAATGAAGCAACTTTTTTTACAATCAGTTTTTTAGTACAGAATGAAGCAATTTTTTTAACACATGAACAAAAAGTAACAAAATTTCAGTAACGAAGTAGATTTCCTTCTTACATGGTAAGAAATTAGATCTGAAAAATATGTTGAAATTGAAGTGAGGGCTTAAAAAGGAGGGGAATAAGAGGGTTATTTATAAGGGCAAAGTAGTGTAGGTAAATGGAGGGAAATAATAGAAATGAAGGGAAGTAATGGAGGAAATTGAAGGAAATGGACGAAAATTGAAGGAAATGGACGGAAATGGAGGGAAATGGATGGAGTTAATTTTCTGTTAGATTTAATAAAAAAAATACTAAAATATATTTTACAGTTTAGTCAAAGTGTATGAGTATAAAAATATGAAAAAAAAGTATAGGGGTATAGTTTACACTTTGATCAAATTGCATGAGTGTATTTTATATTTTAACCTTTTATTCAGGTTAGTTACAAACTTAAAAGTTTTCTATATTTTTATAGTTTAGACTGTTAATTATTCAGGTTATGAAGAACATAAATAAGTTTTAAAATTTGAGTTTACTATAATTTGATTGTAGCATTTTAAAGTATACTAGGACTACTGAAAATTAAGCTAATATAGACTGAATTTGGAAACATAAAAGCTTGATGACCCAAAATAAATCTCACTATTTTTTTTGCAAATTTCTAGACTAATCATATAGGAAAAAAATACATATTGAATAGTTTGCTCCTAGGCCTTAAAATTTCAAATTTGTCATGCATGAACTTCTAAAATTAGCAATGAAACACCCTATTCACTTACCTTTAAATGTTATAATTATTTACATGTTTACTAAACCGTAAAGAGAAAAAAGTAGATAAAAATGTAAAGGTAAAGGAAAGAAAAGAAGATATTTTTTCCTTTAGATATGTCTTGCTATCTGTTTTGTAATCGAAAACAAATACGATGTTATTGTCTTTGAGATCTGTTTCAAACCATCAAAAATCATAATCAAACTTATATAATTAGCAGTTCAGCCTTAGAAGATTTTTTTTTTCATTTTATGATATGTTATTTTAATAGTTCTATGAACTAATTTGCATTATTATTAACTTGAAACTTTTAATTTATAAATATTTTATTTAATTATTTAAAAGTACACTCTATAATGTAATTCTCTGGATTGTAAAAAAAATGAAATGTTCAAAATTATATTTTAAAATAAATAATAGCAATATAACATGCACAATCTTTATTATATCTGTCTAAAATGCACTTCAGTTACCTAAAAGAAAATCTCAAAGATCAGTAGTGGGACTATGAATTGCAAAATCATTAACCCCATTTTGCATGTCAATTGCCCAATTTAGATACACCAGGAAAGTTTAAATTCTTAATGAAATTATGTTTAAAATATATGTAAATAAATAAACAAACCGTCTAAATGTTGTGAGATAATTTACACAAAAAGGCAAAAATAAAAAAAATAAAAAAATAAAAAGGTAATATTGGGAAGGAGAGGGATGAGTAATGAGTGAGTGGGGCTCACTTGAGAAGGGTGATGAACAATAACCATGAAGAAGATAATGACTTATCCAGTTTTCAGTAATAGTAATCTAATTTAGGTGAAATTCACGTGTTTTTTTTTTTTACTGATTTTATTAAATACATGTAATCATCAAAATCAGTAAATAATGATTTTCTTTTCGATTAGGGTTTAGGCAATTAGGTCTCGAGGTTCGTTCGTCGGGAGTGTTTGTCGTGGGTGCCCGTCGCTGGTTCGTTCATTCGTTCGTTCATTCTGGCGATTAGGTCTCGTTCGCTCTATGCTCGTCTGGCGTGGTTCTCGTCTGTGCTAGTCTGGCGTGGGTGCTCAATCTGTGTTCGTTCAGTGCTCGTCTGCCGTGCCGTGGGTATTCGTCTGGCGTCAGATGTTCGTCTGAGCTTATTCGTCTGTCGGTTTGTTCGTCTGTGCTCATTCTGTGTTTGGTCTGTTCGTATGTGCTTGTTCATCGGTGTTCGTCGGGTGTTCGTATGTTGGTATGGCGTAGAGTGTTCATCTGTGCTTGTTCGTCTGTTCGTTTGGCGTAGGTGTTCATTCTATGCTTGTATGTGCTCATCTGGCATCTCTGTTCGTCTGGCGTGGGTGCTCGTTCGTCTGGTGTGGGTGTCCGTTCTGTGCTCGTTTGTCGTGGATGTTCGTTCTTGCTCGTCTGGCATTGGTTTTCGTTCGTTCGTTTGCCGTTGGTGCTCGTCTGGCGTGACTGTGCGTGGGTTCTCTTTTTGCCGTGGGTACTCTATTCTGTTGTTTGCTTTGTTTGCTCTGATCACTCTTTATGTTCTATTTGCGTGGGTTTTGCTGCTTTATCGTGGTGTTCGTGGGTGTTTGCTGTTCGGGGGTCGAGAACAGTGCTGCTAGTGGGCCGTCAATGTTGTTTTTGCTGATCAAGTTTGGTTAACCTCCTACTATCATGAACATGTCAATGTTAATGGATCTTTTTCCGGAGTTACACTCTCACATAATACTCTATTCAATAAAAAAAGAACATAATATATGTCCTCTTCTGCGGATCACTCTTCATGAAGTCATGTGTCAAGCCGCATCTTCAGTTAGTGTTCCAGTTTCTTCCCTGTCAAAGAGAAAATGTGACTTTGTTGCAATCTCAATCAACCCGAAAGCCTATGAATAACGATTGAAACTCTATAGTCATTCACTTACTGATCACGCTTTTTTTGTCAAAATGAGATGAACCATGGAAACTCGCAGCACTTAAATAAAAGCTTCAATCCATTTGGAAGCTTAATGCTCAATCACTACTACAAAAATGGGGTTAGATGATGGTCAAAATCCGTCATTATAATCCTATAATGACGGCTATCCGACTGTCATCTATCGGGTTATCATTTTTTTTTTTTAACAAAAACCGTCATAATATGATACCACAAATAACATTAAGATGACGAGAAATACCTGTCATCATAGGATGCCGTGAAAAACTTTAAGATGACGGGGAATCCCCATCAGCATAAGATGTCGCGAAAAGCCTCTAGATGACGAGGAATCCCCGTCATCATAGGATGCCTCGAAAGGCAAATGCCTTTCCATGACAACAATATATTCAATACAAGAGAGTCAAAGTTCAATATAGTAAAAGACTAACTAAATGTAATCGATGAAATAGATTTCAAAACACAAGGAGTCTTTCATAGAATTAACTATTGTCTAATAGTTAAAAAAATATATTACTCAGTCATTCCAGTAACAGACTATCGCAATAAAATCCTCAAGATACCCTCCCAAGTCCTAAGTATCAAAGATATTTAACATCTCAAAATTTATAAGCTAGTAGTTGCCTAGCAGTTAAGAGGTAAGTGTTTTAGTCTTAAAGCTATAAAAGTTATCACAACAATTTCCATCTATCAACGTCACTATGATCTTGCAGAAACATAAGCGTTTATTACCAGAGTCTGTTATGTTCAAGAGATATAATAAGATCTACTTGATTTTGAAGTTGAATATATTTCTGATAAGAAGGTTATCAAAGTATCTTCTTTATAATAAAAAAGTGCCCAAGAAGGTCGATTTGTTGTATATATGTACCTACCACCAACTCATAATACGCATTGTAGTACTGAGGGAACTTTCCCAAAGCGCCACCAAAGAATGTCTGTGTGGCATCCAGAAGAAGATATAAGAAATAGTATAGTAGACATTATATCAATTGGTCTAGTTGTATTTTGGTTATAAAATAACATGTCATAGGGAAAATTAAAAAATTAAAATGCTAACTCTCAAGAGTTCTGCAGAAGTAAGAACTCTTGCCCGTGATCTGAGGGTTCTTTCTAAGGTCTTAACATTTGAAAATTAGTTTGTGAGTTTGAGTTCCTAGGGGCCACACTGGAGTTTAAACGCTAGACCTATCCAATATCCAGTTGTCTCATGTAGGACATATTGCAACAGTCGTGGCATTAGCTGGAGCAATATTCAAAACCAGTCAATTTTCTTAACAAACTGAATCTTGGTTTCTCACCCTTTTTGTACAACCCTTTTTTAGTCCTTCTTTCTTGAGTAATTACACATACACTCTTATTTATCCATAAAATAAAATCATAGACATCACCACGATTAAGGGGAAAAGAAAACAATAATGATTTTCCTCATCTTTTCCCCCCCGTTATTTTACTTTCTTGAGGATTGTTGGGGTAAAATAAGATAAAATGATGAAATCATCATAATCATCATATTCATCAAAAGGTTGTTTATAATAGTGGCATATACTCACCATAACTGCATAAAGTTGGGTATTTGAGTTTTTACTCCCCAGACGTTTTTTAATAGCTTTGATCATGTCTTTAGCTAGTCTGCATATATTGAATCAAGAATATACGTCATGGAAGGATAAATTTTTATAAAATGAAACAAAAATTATATTAAAATAAAGTGAAATGAATAAAATAGAATAAAACATCCTCAAATAGATTGTAAAAGAAGAAGAGTAGTTAAAAAATGGACGACCCTCCAATTTGACAAGAAACTAAAAAGTAGCAAGTTCTAAAAGAACTTAAAAGTGTGTGCCCATATCGAAACCATAAAAATAACCCCATCCCAAAAAAATTAGCATCCGAAGAAATGTCATCAAAAGTTATAGAATTCTACTCCGACGAAATCACCCAGAGAGCATCAAGTAAGACATTCTACCAAAGTATAGCTCGCTTCTTGTAAGCTTCACAACAAAACCCATGAAATGATAACAAAGAGTAAACATCTCTAGTTATTATGTTGGCTAAAAACAAAGTTGAAAAAGAAGGAAACTTACTCCCCAATAAAACTTAAGCGAAGTGAAATTTCAACAACCAAGTGAAATGCAATTTCTATCATGCGGGAACTGATTATCTTCAGCTGGAAATTAGTAGGAACTCGAGAATACTACTACTTTAGTTCCCTTTTTTTTTCACCTTCTCTTGGTACCACTTTGTATTACTTTGGTTACTAACACAACACCTACCTTCACCGAAAAAAGTTCAAAGAATATCATTCCTAAAGGCACCTATTTATAGCAGAAATATGAAAGGGTGTAGCGGTTGCATGTACTATTAGAAGGGACAAAACTAAAATGCCAGATAAATGGGACATGATAGGAATAATAAGAAAAATTGATGTTGCCAATGACTCAACTATATCTTCTGCCTCAAAAAATTAAAATATGAAGACAAATCCAGGATGTATGAAAGAAAAAAGATAATTATATTGATGTGCTTTTTAAAAGGAGATGTTAATAGGAAATTTTTTGAAATAATTAGTTCTGTCATACCTCTTATTACGAGCAACTGATTCATAGATTTCAATGTTTTTATCCAATCCATCTCAACAAGTTTGTCACTTGTTGCAACATTGACAAGATCAAAAGCCGTTTCTTTACCATTTCTGCTCACAAGAAAGAAAGTACGGTGTGATGAACCAAACTAAGATGTGTTTATCTTTGGAAAAAATAAGAAAATTACAGAGCAGTAACAATGTAAGCTAAAAACACAATAGAGTAACCAGAATAACTCATAATAGAAATCAAGATCTGGGTTTCTTCCTTAAATATTTGAAAGACATTAGACAAACTATACCGGTAGTGACCCAGAATTAAAAAACCATTGATATCAGCAATACCCTTGGAGTTTGAGAAGCATGTAATATTCTACTCTGCAAGCACAAACATTTATACATCAGGTGAAGATATAATTGAAATACTGAAACTAGCCATATAGAGCTGAAGCACAGTAAGAAACACACAATCACCATGCAATTCTAGAGTGTCAAATGATTGGTACACTATCAAATTCGGTTAATTAAAAAACTTATTCCATAAAACCAAGCAAAACCTCTAGGCACTACACTATATGATAACCCAGCTGGCACTACAATAAAAAAAGGTTACGATAACGGCCAAAAAACACTATAATAAGGTTTTGATAGCGTTTCCAAAAATGCTATGTATACCGATGTTATTAAAAGTTCGTTACCTATGATAGCATTTTTTAAACGCTATAAAAAGCCTACGATAGCATTTTTTAAATGCTGTTAAAAGCCTTTCATATAGTTTTTAAACGCTATAAAAGGCTTTCATAGCGTTTTATAAATGATGTAATCAGTTTTTTACAGTGTTTTATAAATGCAATCGTAGATCTTTCATAGCATTTTATAAATGCTATAGTAGGTCTTTCATACATTTTCATTACTTGTTTCTTAAAAATACTTTTTATAACTTTTTTATTACTTATACTTACAATTGGACAGATATAAAAGATATTATTTTATTTAATTAGTCAAAATTGTTACATACTAGTTATCTACTAAAAATCAATCTCAAAATAATAATTACATATTGATTTTTATATAGAGCAAACAAAAGTAATTTATCCAAAAAAACTAAAATCTAATATAAATTCACATCTAGGTATTGAAGGTGGAGGTACCCTAGGATGTCCACTTGATGGTTTTCCTCGGTGAGGAGGTGGTGGCGAAGGTAATTGCCTTGGTGATACTTAAGGACAAGATCAAAGTGTTGTACCAAAGCGTGGATGATCCATTCAGATGAAGGGGCAATGTCCTTATTCCAAATAGTTCAATCTAAATGATCACATGCAACCAACGATTATTCACTAAAACAACAAAAAATTGAGAAAAATTGGATATAAATAACTTAAATAATACTTTCAATAGATGATTTTACAGTCAATAATCTATCAAACAAACAAAAATTTAGAACAAATTTGAAGTCATTTTCAGTAAATTTTTGGTTCATGGTTAAGAATCTCATAACAAATGGACTTCTTAGAATTCAATTACTGACCTCCAAGAAATATAGATTGTTAAGAGAGCGGAAGAAGTAACTCGAGACAAGTCGAAGATAGGTTGAAAAGGAAAATAAGACATAAAATAAACCATAGACTATCAAAAGTGATACAAACCGTGATTGCTATTAATCAAATATACTATTTTTAAATTAAATCATAGAAGCATGTCTATAGGATTTAAAAGACCATCAAATACTATTTATAACGTCGTAAGGAACATCCACATTTTTCAGTAACTTTGGTTCTATCTTTAGTAGACAACATTTCAGAATCTGCAGAGAAATACCAAACAATGGTTCAAAAATGAGAAAAAACTTACTAATCTCACTCAAGCTCCCAAGTAACAAAAGTGAAATAGCAAAAACTTAATTTAGAAACAATAAGAACTCCACATACTAATCAAATCAATAACCTTTTTTATCAGCAAGTTTTTTTATGTCCTGGTCAAAGAAAAGACAACAAATATAAACCAAGCAACAGATAATCAATTCAGAAAATACATGACACATTAAAATATTCAACTATGATGATACATTTTTGAGTAGTAATCTCAAACATGTCTTGATGCACTTAAACACCCAATATAGTAACACTTTGAAGCTCCCACAACGAGCCTTAACTTCCACTTACAACTTTAATAGATAACAAATAAGCTCCTAATCAAAATCTAGCTCAACCACCAAATACCTCAAACAAATGCTTCAAGAAATCATAAGTTACTGAAACCTCAAGCATATAAGCTCCTAATGGAAATCCAGCTCAACCACCAAATGCCAGGGCCTCTGAATAACCGAGGGTTTTAAAATTTAACAAGTGATATGCATGAAGTATAACATAACCAGAAGTATAAATAGAGGAAAATGAAAAGAAATAATGCTACTCTATTTATTAGCTTGACTGATCCAGATTATGGACATGGAAAATGAAAAAGCAAAGGAAATATGATTTCCTAACTATATCTTGTATATATTCATCATTTTACTCAATCATTCAACAAGAGAAAATCGAACTAAAAAAACCAAAGAAGCAAGTTGGGCAGATTTAATAAAAACTTGAAAAACCATTTCTCTATATCCAATCAAGTACATTGCCTCTTAATAGGTACTGCAATCAACACATTACATATAGTCGGAATAAAATGTTTCCAATTTGGCTTTAAAGAAAATATCAAAAAAATATTCCAAAGGCGACGATCAAAACAACAAAAGGTAAAAGAAACAATTAGGATTTCAACTCTGAAATGTTATGAAAAACTAGCCAAATGCAAAATTGTTGCTAATCCAGATTCCCTGCATGAGATGCACAAGCACAATGCTTCAATTCTCTAACCTGTAATAATTTGGATAATTTGGTATAGATTCATCAACAAGGTCAGCTGCTTCCTTCAAAAGAGCCTCAATTTCTGCACTTGTCAATCCATTTTCATCTAATAAAACTTCAGCTTGTTGGACAAATAATTGCAGTAAGATAAACCTCCAATAGCATGGCGTAGCTTTAGCAGCATCAACTAGAGCTTGCCAATGAACCAACACGTACATATTTTTTTATCCGTAAGAAAATGTCACAAATGCTCAGAAAATGTCCCAAACAAATAAAGGTAAAGAAATTTACTTCCCTTAAGGAAAACAAAAATTGTGCAGCTATTTCAAATTTCATGGCCAGAGAACATGTAAAGATCATATCATGTGATCAGAGTTTACAGAACCACTAAGAAGTAGAGCCAACGACCCAACTTGATGGTCTTATAGAAACTCAAGGGTGGGTTTGCCAATCGTGTACCTTGTTTATTATCTTACTTAGATCATAATAATTTCAATCAATAAACTCTTTTTTCTTCTATTAATTTGGATCACAATTTATATTGTCTACATCAAACTCTGAATCTAGAGTTCTGCAACCCCAGGAGATATATAACCTACTGTGCAAGCACTACCTTTAACATTAACAAAGGTCATTTGTAGTGTTTGGATAAGAACAAAATGAATACTCTTTTTAAAGGAAGGACAAAGATGGGAACTGGGCTATACGAAAACTTACTAACGTGAATAACTTGGTATCCGATATTCAAAGACTATCAGCCGTAAAGTAGAGCATACATTACCTCGTAAACATAGAAACCTAAGAAGAAAGACAGCGTCTTCGAGAATAATGAAGACAACAAATGTAGAAATAGCCAGTAAAAGTAGGGTTTCGAGTCTCAACTTCAACAATGTTAGGTGGAAAGACGTTACTAAAATTCACTGGATTCGAGGTGACTCCCCTGCCATAGAGAGTTACAAACTTTCAGTTTAGAGAAAAACTAAGAAAGAAGGATTTTTCTAGCATAAACTAACCTAATAAAAAGCAAGAAAAGAAGAATTTGCTAAATGAGTGAACCCGTTATAAACATAGTCTGTAAAGAAAATAAATTTCGAGAAGAATTTGCTAAATGAGTGAAAAAAATTCCTGAATAGTAGCTAGACAATTTCATTGCTGGTGACCAGGAAAAATAAATTTCAAGATTTCTATAGAGACGATTAAATCCAAATCCAGGACTTCTACAGAAACTAGAAAATTTCAGAATTACATCAACAATTTCATAATAAAGCTGTGATAGAAGCAAAATCCTGCTATTATCTCATAAAAAATTTCAGAATAAATCTACTTAGAGCTTTTTACTCAGAAAAGGTTATCTAATTAGAAAAAAAGACTACGATTAAAACCCACCGTCAAATACCATCTAGCCCTAGGTTTGACAGACGACTAGGAGAGCTCATGTTGAAAGGAGTTCACCGCATTACCAAGCTCGATGAGATTAGGGCTAGATCACTCATACCCGAGTAACCTGTAGAGAGAGAGAGCGAGAGAGTGAGCTAAGAGAGATAGCAGAGAGAGACAGAGAGATGATGTACTATACCGAGAGAGACCCTCAATCAATCATAACCCAAAAGCCCTTCAATGAGCTTTGTCGTTGAGAGATTTGTTTGTGGGCCTTCGTCATAGAGTTTGTGAGGGTTGAAGAGAGGCGCTGTGTGAGAGAGAGCTTCTTGAGAGAAAGATGAAAGAGCGAGTTGATTCTTGAGCCCTAAGATCCCTGTTCGATATTAAAGAAAGGTTGAAGCTGAGAGAGGTATGACTTGAGAGAGGTTGACGGAGAGAGGGTAATTTTAGGCGGGGTTGAACTTTTAGTCTCCGCGCTAACTTCCCCAAAATTGATGACCTATCTTAGTGTTTTAATAAAAAAAATGCGGTTGTGCAATGCTATTAAAGAACATAAATATGTTGTAGTGTGGTTATGCTGAAAACAAACTCGGATCAAGAATTGAAATTAAAACCAATCAACCCCGGAACTAAAAACTATATAGAAGACACAAAATTCTTTTTTCTTCGTTAACGAAAACAAATAATATAAAAAATCTTTCAGATCTCAACTTCAAATATTGGAAGTGGATATACATATTAGACAATCACACATCAAATCAAAATATTAAGAATTGCAAAAGAAGAAGAAGAAGAAGAAAGAGAGATAGTAAAATAACATAGTCAAAAGAAAGCGAAGCGATTAGGGGAGAAAAATAACGGCGGAGCATACCGGTGATAACGAATACTAATAAGAACACAACATCAAGCGATTTGAGGAAAAACGCAGAGATAACAGGAAACGAGGGCTCACCATCCTAGCGAGATGAAAAGAGGACCTATGCATCCCATACCTGACAGAACACAGCGAGCCAACGACCCTCGCATATCGCACGTCCAACCAACTTCAAACCATTAACCCATCAGTCGCGGCTCAAGAGATAAAAGAAGCTCGATCTTAGAGAAGAGTGAGTGAGAGAGAGAGAGAGGAGAAGAGAAATAAGAGAAGAGCCCTAGGTTCTCTAACTCGATCGCCTTTCTCTATTCCTAAATCTAAAAAAGTGAAAGATGGAAAGATAAGGAATTAGGGTTAGCATATAAGGTGGAAATTTTATAATTATTGAATATTTTTAGTACAATGACACTGATAAAAATCTCTGTCATTGATTATTATTGTGCATTCTTGGTTATGACGGCTTAGTTTTTCACTATCATAATAGGTGAACTTATTATGATAAGTTAAGTAAAACCTATCATGTTAGCTAAAATCAATTTTTTACACTATAGAGCCTTTTTAGATGACAGTTTAAGAGACATGTCATAAAAGCTAATACCCTACTATCATCTAAACCCAGATTTGTAGTAGTGAATGACGTATCATCTCTCTTAGACATGATTTTTTTCATGTACTTTTGAATTCTGAAGATGATCAAGCACGAGTTTGGGGTATTGAATCATTTTCTTTGAAGCCCGAGATTTTTAGACTTCAGTCGTGGAGTTTGAACTTTGACCCCAACATGTAATGTACGATGAAAGCCCGAGATCTCTCTTGGGAATTTTGGCATCCTCTGATTCTTTCTGGTATAGAACATGGGATTGATGCCCTATTTAAATTTGATAGAACTAAACTTGATGGGAATTATGATCATTTTGCCCATATGTTGATTAATGTTGACATTTCCAAGTCACTGCCTGAATCCATCATGTTAGAAGTTGGCGATGATTTGGCGATGATTGTCTTTTTCCGACTCTTTATTTTGAGAATGTTTTGAGTTTCTGTTCCGCTTATCATTCTATTGGACATTTGTCCACATCCTGTCGTCACACTATTTCAAAGAATGCTAATGTAACCAATGTGGCAATAAAAAATCTGAGAGAGGTAGATCCAAAACGCGTCAAGAATATCAACCGAAAGACTAATCAAAAGATGCTCCTGCTTTAGAGAACCTTGCAACAACACCTGGTGTATATGACAAGGTAATTATGATTGAAAAAACTGTGAAATTGGCTTAAGACTATGCTCATGAACCGACTGCCTCTTCTAGTTCAACTAGGCCGATTAGCCTTCGCATTCTGAAGACGTCCATTGACGATGATACAAATGCGTACATTCAATTAACTCATGTAGATGATCCTTTAGATGCTTCGATTGTGCCATCGCGGGTTGATCCTAATAATATAGATATCTCAGACGATTCTGTTGTTACCCATTTGAGATTTCCACCTACCGAAGGTCCATATCCTCCCTTTAAAATGCAACTCACTCAGAGCTTGACAGTGATAATATTGGGTCAGTTTTTTCTTATATTGATGCTCAAGGGGAAACCTCTTGCGTTGATGAAATAGAATGTTCTTATTGTAAGGTGGAATTGCTAGACAAGGTAAGATGAATGATAAAAATGTTGTTATCATGTCCAATTCACCCAAGACTAGGGCTGTTAAAGGTAAATCAACAACTAAATGATTGTCCTTTAATTGGAATTGTCGAGGTATTGTAAATTGTAATACTCAACGTGTTTGGAAAGAAATTTATTTTCGACATAAGCCAGATTTTGTTTACATTGCTGAATCTTTATGTAGTTTTGATTTAGTTGCTTCTATTTTTTAGAGCTCCGCTGGGTTACATTATATTTGTTCTAATGCTAGCACTTTTCCTAGATTATGGATCTTTAGATATTCTGCTGTTCAATATGCTGCAGTCATTTTATCTCATATTCAACATGTTATTATTTCTACTAGTTTATGTGATTGTCCATAGAATCTCTTTGGTTTATGGAAGTTTGAGTTACATCAACCGCAAATCTCTTTGGAGTTCTCTTATGAACATTTCAAGTTCAGATGTTCTGTGGCTTGTACTTGAGGATTTCAATTTAGTACTGCGAGCTCATTAAACTACTGGTAATATCATGCTTAGTTGTTATGAAGAATTACAAGATGCTTTGACTGTTTGTAATCTTATGGATATTGAGAGGAAATGAGTTTCGTATACTTGAATTGGATAGAGTTGTTGCGGTATGGTTATTTCTCCCTTGGATAGGGATATTTGCTATACTTATTTTCTCAATACTTGGTTTCGGGCCTCTTGCATTACTCAGACGAGATTACACTCAGATCATCATCCATGACTGGATTCTTATTCTATGGGTATTTCTTCAGGACCTCGACATTTCAGATTTCAAGGTATGTGAGTTTCTCATCCCTCTTTCATTGACTTAGTTTGTATAATTTGGTGAACTCCTATTGCAAGTAGTGGTACAAGAATTTTTGTTCAGAAGTTAAAGGTTTTTAATTCACCCTTGATAAAATGGAATTGGGAGGTTTTTTAGAATGTTGCCATAAATGTTTCTAAAGCTAATGAGAAAGTGACATTCATCCAAGATATAATTAGATCTGAGGGCTTTTCTCATGCTCATTTCAAGCTTGAATCTCCTGATCTTGCTAACTTAGATACGACCCTGGGAAACATGATGTTTTTCAAAGAAAAAGTAGGGTCAAATGGCTTGCGGAGAGTAATCAAAACTCTAACTTCTTTTCACTCTTTACTTAAGCATAGGGAGTATAGTAAGCATTTTTCTTCCATAAAAACTGGTGAGGATATTGCTTATGATCCGCTCGAGATTGGTGAGCATGTCATATCATTTTATCAACTCTTTTTAGATTATGGTGACTGTAGTTCAGATCTTTCTATTATTCAGGAGCATGTTCCTTCTTTGGTCAATGATGTGGAGAATGCATATTTTCTTCAGGTTCTTTCCTCTGACGAGGTAAAGAAGACTTTGTTTGACATGGATTCTCTTAATGCTCTAGGCCCTGATGACTTCTAGGTAAATTTTATTGCCATTGTGAGGATATTGTGGGGTCAGACTTAGTCTTGGCCGTGTAAGATTTTTTTTGGTACAAGATAGGTTTTACTAGATTTGAACTCAATATGGTCCTCATTCCAAAGATTCTGGATTTTCTTACGATTGATCAGTTTCGTCCTATTACTTTAGATATTTTTCTTTAAAATTATCAACAATATTATTAGTGAATATCTTTATGTTATTTGCTCTCGAATTATTTCTCTCAATCAATATGGTTTCATTATGGGAAGTCAAATTACTGATGTATTGCTGGTGCATCTGAATGTTTTAATGTTTTGAGAAATAGTATTCGTGGCCGTCATTTTACTATGAAAATTGGCATTCATAAAGCTTTTGCCTCCATTAGTTAGGATTTTCCCTTTGAGTTTCTTAAGTGTTTTGGTTTCTCTGAGCATATTATTGCATGGATTGATAATAGTTTTGACTCAGCGATGGTCTTAATGCTTATCGATGAGTCTCATAAGAGCTTTTTTAGATGTTTGTGAGGTAGAGGTGTGCGCGGTTCGGTTTGGTCGGTTAGTAAGAAAATTTTATAATCGAACAGAATTAATCTGTTCCCTATAAATTCAAATTGAACCGAACCGATTACAAAATCAGAACCAAACCTAACCGAACCGAAGTGATCGGTTTGATTTGGTTGATTGTAATCAGTTTGGCACTTTAGTTTCAAAATTTAGCTTCCCCAAAATTTCTAACTTCAAAAACTTCAGTATCAAACGTCAATTTCTAAATTTCTAACTTTAGAATCAAACCTAGAAATTTTCTAACTTCAGTTTCCCCAAAATCCATTAATCCACCATTATAAAAATAAAAATATACATTTTTCATGCTAATAATAGGGGAAATCCCTAAATCCACCATTGTAGAAACACAAATTCTTCATGAGCAATAACCCTTCTTCATAAACAATTAGTAAAATACATAAGCTCAATGGAGATAGAGAGAAGAACATAACTATCAAAGAAATCTCTAGACATTTCAGTAAATAACTAATCTTTTGGATCTTGATACATATAAGTAAATCTCTTAATTAACTAAAAACCCTAAAATGCAAACCACGGAAATAAAGACATTTGATTTCGAGAAAAAGACTAAGACTATATGAGTGTGAGAAATTTGGAGCTTCGACCTTCGATTTTTATAGGTGTGAGCCTAAGCTTGAGAGATTCAAAGAAATAGCTCGAAATGGAGGTCAGACGAGATAATATAGAGGTGATTTTTGAAGATGCGAGTCTAAGCTTGAGAGATTCAAAGAAAGAGCTTGAGATGGAGTTGAGACGAGCTTGAGAGAGGGAACAGAGAAAGTTGGTTGAGAGAGATACAGAGAGGTGCTTGAGAGAGATAGATAGATGTGCTTGAGAGAGAGAGACAAAGGATAAGAGGCGAAGCCTTCGACTATAACAATTTGAGAAGTTAGAATGTGAGGTAGTAAGTTTGGAGGCGTGAGGTGATAATGTCATTAGGGTTTTTTGAGTTATATATATATATATATATATGAAGAAAACTCCTTTAAGATTGATAAGATGCAGAGTTCGATTGATGAGCTTTTGACACTCCAGTGGTTTTATGTTTTAGGGCGTCCCGCATATCTTGGAAAGTTTTGCATTATCCCCCATCAGGTTGGGTTAAAGTTAATATGGATGGATTGACTTTGGTAGTCTTGGGCTTGCAAGTTGTGGAGGCATTTTCAGATCCTCTAGAGGATTGTTACGCATTCATCTTGACGTATGTTTTGATTTCGATGTTGAGTTGACTGGTGTTATCCATGTGATTTTTAATACTTTGACTTTTGGATGGAGACAATTATGGTTGGAAAATGATTTTGTTTATGTGGTAGCCATTCTTTGTTCTAGAATTCAAAAGGTCCCTTGGCAATGGTTTACTACTTGGGATTAATGTTTAAATTTAATCGATCCAATGGACTTTGTTATCACTCACATTTACGAGGAAGGTAATCGGGTTGTAGAGCGTTTGGCATCCAGGGCTCCAAAACCAAAATATATTGATCAATTAATAGTATTATTTTCATCCAAAATATAAGTCCAAAATATTGTTTCCATCTAAAATATATATATCAACTATAATATTTCAATCCATAATTCAACTACAATTGTAAACACATTTTAGCATAAGTTACTAAAAGTAATTATTTTACTCATTTGTGGAAATGTATACGCATTATATATATGTGTGTTATGTTATATTATATATGAGACTATTTATAATTTTATCAACATTATATTAAAAAGTCAATTAATTCATAAGAATAAACATATGTAGAATAAATATAATTGGAGAGAACTAAAATACCAAATCATTGAGATATGAATTCCAACACATAAGTTTAAATAACCTTTAGATCATGTAATGTAGGGTCAAAAGACATTATCTAAAGGTTTTTAATATATTATAAGGTATAATGAATGTATATTATAAGGAAAAATTTAAAATGCCGGGAACTTTTTCTCGGCATTGATGATGGGCCATTGTGGCTCTTAGATTGTTTTTGAAGCAATTTGAGCCACACAAAGTCCAGCGGGTAATACATTATTTTTTCACCAAATACGTACTAAGGTTTGCCAAATACTTATTGGGATGCATCAAATATGTACTGCGGTTCACCAAATACGTATAAATTAATAATTTTTGGAGGGGTTCACCAAATATGTAATGGGGTTCACCAAATATGTAGTGGGGTTCACCAATTACATAGTGGGGTTCACCAAATATGTAAAAAATAATAATTCTTGGCGGGGTTCACCAATTACGTAGTGGAGTTCACCAAATACGTACAAATTAATAATTCTTGAAGGGGTTCACTAAATACGTATAAATTAATAATTTTTAAGGGGTTCACCAAATACGTAGTCGAATTCACCAGTTACGTAGTGAGGTTCACCAAATATGTACAAATTAATAATTTTGGGAGGGGTTCACCAATTATGTAGTGGGGTTCACCAAATACATACAAATTAACAATTCTTGGAGGGGTTCACCAAATACGTAGTGAGGTTCACCAATTACATACTGGGTTCACCAATTACGTAGTGGAGTTTCTCAAATATATACAATTAATAATTCTTGGAGGGGTTCACCAAATATGTGTTGGGTCTCACCAATTACATACTGGTGTTCATCAAATACGTAAAAATTAATAATTCTTGAAGGGGTTCACCAAATACGTACTGAGATTCATCGATTACGTAGTGGGGTTCACCAATTACGTACAAAATAATAATTCTTGGAGGAGTTCACCAAATACGTATTGTGGTTCACCAATTACGTACTAGGGTGCATAAATTACGTAGTGTGGTTCACCAATTACGTACAAATTAATAATTCTTAGAGGGGTTCACCAAATACGTATTGGAGTTCACCAATTACATACTGGGGTTCATCAATTACGTAGTGGGGTTCACCAAATACGTACAAATTAATAATTCTTGGAGGGGTTCATCAAATACGTATTATGGTTAACTAGTTACGTACTGGAGTTCACCAATTACGTAGTGGAGTTCACAAAATACATACAAAATAATATTTCTTGGAGGAGTTCACCAAATATGTACTGGGATTCACCAATTACGTAGTGAAATTCACCAAATATATAAAACCTAATCGTCATACCTAATAGGCGAATCGCTTATAGCTCCTAAACGACATCATGAAGGTGCTAATCGCATCATTAAAGCCAAACACTAGTTTTATGTCTCCAATTGCCTATTTCATTCCTAAAAGCCATGTATAAATAGGCGATCGCCAGTCTCCCTCCTAACCATTTTTTTAGCCTAATCTCCATTTATATGGCTCTAATCACCAATTTTCACAATCAACCGTAAAATTGATATTCTTATAATTATTTATCGTACACCGGAAAAATCATTGATAAAAATAGAAAAAACTCGTTATTTCAATGCAAACATTCATGATACTAACTTATTATGTGAAATTAGATTGGATTAATTAAAGATTTCTGAAACAATTGAACATAAACTCTATAAAAATTATTATTGATAATGTTGTTGTGTTTTGTAAAAAGTATCAAGCGAATCAGGTTTTCACCAAATATAATTATAGGTCATGATATTATGATGATCGGTAAATCCTATTCATCAGTTTGACGAACACGTATAACCCTTCAGGTCGTGGTTCCTAGCAATTTTTTTCATTTTTTGCGGTTTTATTGTTTTTTCTACGGTTTTTTTATCGATATAATGGTTTTTAGGACCTTTTTACGGTGGTCTTTCAACAAATTTGTTTTTTTTAAATTAATCAGGGTATATTAGATGAATCGCAAATAAAGTTATCAAGATTCTCGATTTTGTAATGCGAAATTAAGTACCTTCACTTAGTTTTTAAATTAGATTTGAATTTAGTAATGAATTGTTAAAACAATTGAACACTTATTCGTAAACCCTTAAGAATGCATTATTGATTATGTTGTTGTGATTTTACAATAAGTATCAAGTAAAATAATCTTTTCCCATTTAACGAACATGTTCCTAAATCCCGGTTCATGTATAGAATCGAAATCAATAAGTATGTAGTACAATTATATATGAATCAAAATTTTAGATCTCTTTCTCTCTTTCATACAATTATGTCTTACATTTATCATTTTACACACTATTATGTCTTACATTTATTAATTCATATTTTTCACTATTTGACTAACATGTATAACCTCCGAGGTTGGAGGTGAACACACCTTTAGATTTATGGTGAACCCCACTACATTTTAGAAAAACACCTTGAAGAAAATTAATTTTTAAATTTTGGTGAACACCTCAAGCATTTGTTGTACGTGAAATATTTTGATGAACCACTCTAAGAATTATTAATTTTGTACGTGAAATATTTTGGTGAACCCCTCAAGATTCACTTTATACCCTACTACAAAATTGGTGAACACCAAATTACAAAATCAATTTTGGTGAACCAGTTCAAGAATTATTAATTTTGTACGTGAAATATTTTGGTGAACCCTTCAAGATTCACTTTGTATCCCACTACGAATTTGGTGAAAAAAAAAAACCAATCGTCACTCTTCAGCTTCCAAACGCCATTCTTCAGCCTCCAAACGTCATCCTGAAGGTGCAAATCGACATCCTTTGTTGCCAAACGTCAGTTTAATGGCTCCAATCACCAATTAACACCCTAAACGCCATTTCATAACTGGCGATCGCTAATGTGTCACCTAAAAGCCATTTATTTGACTCTAATCACCATATTTTTTGCCCTAATCTCCACTAAATATCCAAAATTTATAATATTTTTAATTAATTACCATATACCGAACTAATCATCGATAAAAATAGAAAAAATTCATTCTATAAATAAAAAAATTCACCATATTCACTTAATAAGTGAAATTAGATTGGATTAAGTAAGGGTTCCCGATACAATTGAACACTTATTCATAAACTCGTTAAAAGTTGTCTAGCTTTAAATCGAACATATCAGCTAAAAATTTGAAATTAAATATTGAAATTTAAAATTACAACCTTTTATTATATAAATTTTAACCCCATAAATTTTGAAAAATAACCTATTTACGTTTTAATTTATAAGCATTTAAATATATTTTGTTACAAACCATCAATCTATCCAATTAGATTCTACGAAAGTAGATTCACCCCTTATGTTATGGCTCGTCTCGCACTTACCAACCGTCAATCTATCCAAACATTTTAAACTTCTAAATTTTATTTTTATTTATCCATCCAGGGTTTTTCAAGTATAATAGAGAGTATTAGGACCACACGTCTGTGTGTTTGGCGTTTGAGACCCAAATGTCTGTGTGCCTCAAACGCTAGTCTTGAATGGTACTCGTCATGTAATAATGTAGTTTAGATCCCCATTGTGGCGTTTGACCCTAGTGTGGTGTTTGGGCGTTTAGGGCCAAAATGGACTAGTTGGGCCCTAAACGCCATTCCACAATGCCTGTTGCCTAGCACAATGGCGATTGAGTCATTCGACAATTGTGATTGCCTAAGAAAATGATACTTAACAATTTTTACAATTTAGCCACATGCACGTAGCAATTTTCATTCAATTAGTAATCTTCTCACACTTTTTCATTTTCATGTACTTGTTTTGATACACTTAGCTATTTTCATGCACTTCACCATATTTTCATACATTTAGGCATTTTCATATACATTTAGCCATTTTTAAAACTTAGCCACATATAATTAGAAATTTTCACATAACTATTTCACATATTTAGTCATTTTTATATCTTAGTCATTTTCATACATGTAGTTATTTTAATGTAATCCGTCATTTCCATACCTTAGTCTTTTTTCATATACTTGATTGTTTTCACCCACTTAGCTAGCTTCATATACTTGTCATTTTCACACACTTAGTCATTTCAAACCTTAGTTATTTTTTTACGCTTAGCCATTTTCAAAACTTACTCACTTTCATAAATTTACACACTTAACCATTTTCACACACTTAGTCATTTCACAAACTTGCTTTTGATGCACGTAGTTATTGTCACACTTTGACATTCCCATGTATTTATTTTGATGCACTTGACTATTTTGTAACACTTAGCTATTTTCACATACACTTAGCGGTGGTAAGTGGGTCGATTCAGCCCGCGAAACTGGCTGAACCGGCCCGTTAAAGCATGAGTTAGCCCGTCTTGTGTATGAACAGTACTAAGCAGGTTCAGACCCGTGGGTCAAGCCCGGACCCTCAGGGGCCTCACATTTTAGGCCTAGAGCCCGACCTATAAGTGCCGGCGGACCGGAACTGGCCAGACCCGTTGCATTCTCCCTTTATCTAAAAATTTTAAAAAATTGTACATGTATTGGAGCTTAAACCCTTGACTCTCTCTTACAAACCACACTTCTTACCAATAGACCAAGATAACTTTTATTGAAATATTGTGTATCTTAATACACATAAATATATTTTTGATCATAAATGAGAATTAAATAAAATAATACTAGGTTTCGACGATGTGATTACTCTCACACAGGTAATGTGATTTTTCAGTATATTATGAGTATATTGCATGGATATAATATTTCTAATAGAATTTTTAGTATCACTCTTGATAATGCTAGTGCAAACGATAATGCTATTAATTTATTCGAAGATAATATTATGAGTATATGGCTAATACTCTTTTTCCTTTTCTGGATTTTTCCAATGGAGTTTTTTCTAGTAAAGGTTTTAACGAGGCTAGTTAAGGGGGTTAATTTTGAGATTATAGCAAGTGATTATTAAATAGGTAGGTGCCAACCTAGTTGGGATGTACCTAATTTATAGTGATACAACTCTCAAATTTAATAAATAAAAAATAAAAATTTATGATACTTAGAATTTTCATGATTATTTTAATTTTTTGTTTAAATGAATAGTTTATTAGGATATATTTAATTTATAGTTATGCAACTATTTAATTCAATGAATAAAATAATTATTTTACTTAGTATGACAACTTTTTCTATTGAGATTCTAAAGTAAGAAAGGAAAATAATTAAAAGAAAAGTAATATGACTTCCATATAGCTTAGTGGTAATCTCTCCACTTTATCTATTCCCCACCTAGGTTGAACTCTCCCCTTCTACATTTTTTAGAATTACATCACATTAAAGGGAGGGAAAACGGGACGATCTGGTTATTTAATCAGTACCGGCCCGACGCAAACCGTCATATGCTCGGCCCGTGAGTACAAGGGCCGGTTCAACGGTTTATTCTAGGCCTCCCTAAAATTTCAGCGGCCCGGCCCAGAATCGACCCGTGAACCGCCTGAAAAGACTCGGGACCGTCCTGTGAACTGCTCGAGACTGGCCCGTGAATTGCCCGGGCCGAGCATTGTCAGGCCGGGCCTGGGCCGGCTCGGTTGCCACCTTTACATACACTTAGTAATATTCATTCACTTAGTAATTTTAACACACTTGGTCATTTTCATACTCGTGGCCATATTTTTGCACACACTTTAATTAATTCATCAACTTAGTCACACACACTTAGTTATTTTCATACACTTAGCCATATTTTCATACATTTAGATATTTTCACATACACTTAGTAAGTTTTATATTTTCATACACTTGGTCATTTTAGACACTTATCTATATTCACATAAATAATCATTTTCACACACTTAATAATTTTCTTACAGTTAGTCATTCTCACAAATTTATATATTTTTACACACTTAACCATTATCATGTACTTAATTATTTTCGAACACTAAGTTATTTTCACATATTTAACCATTTCATACACTCGGTTATTTTCACAATCTTGTCCGTTTTAATATACTTGTTTGGATATATTTAGTTATTTTTACACACTTTTAACATACAACTACTTACTTCCATGACTCTGTCATTTTCAAAACTTAGCTAATTTTATACACTTAGCCATACTTTATATACTTATAAATAAAATATATGTCATTTAAGAATTATTCAAAAGTAGAATCATCAATAATTCTTTTTTATTGTATTTATTTCATGTACATCCATGCCTACATGATTCACCATGCTGGCAGTGTGTTTTGAAGCAAGATACAATTATCTTAGAAGAAAAAAATTATGAATTTCTCATAAGAAACATGAGTATGGAGAACAAGTAGAAAGCAGAACATAGTCCTTATACAGACTCAATCTTGGAGAACTAGATCTCAATAACTGCAACTCTCTATCTAGATCAGAGAGAGACTCTCTAAATCATTTTAACATCCCATCACTAACAATATCAATAACCATAATAGATAAACTCCTAACACAGTTACATTCACCCAAAAACATTCTACAATTTCTCTCCTTCCACATCAAATAAATGACATCAGTAAAAACAAGTTTAAGGATATTAGATTTAAGATTTTTGCCTCAAGTATGAGCAACAAACTAGGTAAGTAGATGGATTTAGCTGTTGCAGATGGAATTCACTTTGCATTTCCTTATTAACATAGTCTAGATCTGGCCTAGTCTCTCCAATGACGACTGAGGTCACATTAGCCACAATAGAAAATATTATTTAAAATAAAAAATAATAAAGGAATATAAGAATATTGATACAAACATACTCAAATAAGTGTCAATAAACACTGAGTCAAGAACAAAAAGAACTGAAGAAAAAATCAGAAGATCAAGAATAATATTTAGAAATTAATGGTTACTACAGATAACAAAAAAATTGAAACTACCCAGTATCTATTTGCAGTAATCGAAAGGCTAAAAATTTAAAAAACCCATAAAAACAAATTAAGTGGGGGAGATGACAATACATATAATAGAGAAAGTAGTATGAAGTTCATATCTAAAAAACTAAGAGACAATATATGTATCCTCACATTGATTTGCTCAGAGATTATTTCATTAGACCAATGGGGTTAAACCCAAAACCATGTAAAGTTGGCTACCTCACTGTAGCCACCAACTCTTTTGTATGTAAAAAAACCAAACAAATGAACAATGGCTAACACATCTACACATATTTAGATTGCAACTTAAGTTATTAAATTTTTTATAATGATTTAAAATGATTTGCCAAAGGGAAGCCCTCAAATTTTCATATCTTCCCTGCAATTTTTTTTTATCAAGAAACACAGTTTTTAGTTCAATAAAATAGTTTCTTCTATCATCTTCCAAATTAATAGAGTAACCTCAAAGCTACATCACTATTGAGATTTTTTTATTATGAAAAATGGAATTGATATGTGAAAGAAGCTATCATTATACAATAAACTAAAAATCTTACCTTAATCACATAATCCTTAACCAAAAATTCATGTATGCCTCCAAGACCGAACTCACTTCATCAAACTCTTCTTATACTTCTTAAGCTTAAAACCAACCAAATAATCTTCTTAACAGTAATATTTTACTCACTTGACATGAGATAGCAGAATAAATATATGAGATAGGCTAAAAAAAGTCAAAACAAAACATGTTTTTTGAGAATTAGATAAAAACAAAGCATAAGAGGAGAAAGAAATTACCTCAACGTTTTTCAACAGGGGATTGTTTCAACGATTAAGATGAATCTAAACAACAAAATTGCCAAAAGATAAAAAAAATCATAGATCAACATCAAAATCTCAAATACAACACAACTCAGAAAATTCTAACTTTGCTTCACGAATTAGAAAAAAGAATTAGAAGTCAGAGAAAGTATTTAAGTAAAATCACATAAAATTCTAGATCTACAACCAAATCATGAATTTAGGGTCGAGCTCACATGTTTTCATGGGGAGTTGCGTGAGCTTTAGGCAGCTTGAATGGGAGCTTCGCCTGGAACACGACGGTACACACTAGAGAGAGTAAGAACGTGCCCTAGCTCTTGGGTTGAAGTCGAAGAAGAAGGGGAAGATGGTGAGATTTCTGAAGGGCGCGGCTGAAATCTCCTACAAGGCATAAAAGAACTCGATTTGAAGGATGCGACCAGAATCTCGAGCTTCACTTGAGATTCAGTTTGGAGGGAGAGAGAGCACAACAAGAGAGAGAGAGAGAGAGAGAGAGAGAGAGAGAGAGATGAGGGTTTGATTTTGCCTAGGGTTTGAGTGGAAAATACAGAAAATGTGAAATGGTAGTGAGCTACATATTAGTCGATAACCCACTCTTCAGAGAATCTAAGGCTGGTATTAACCTGATCAGATCCAACGATCAGGATTAATCTTGGCATGAATACCAAGAAAAAAATTCCCCGCATGGGAGATGGACCCATATGATAATAATTCCAAAAAAACAAAGTGATCTCCAGCTCTTCCACTTATTTTATATTCATTTTTGAATTTTTTATAGTACAGGTGATGTACCATACAGTAGTTGAAAGAGAGAGAGAGAGAGAACGACTGAGGTAATGAGTCTGAATTTGAGCTTCGGGTGCTTCATCGTCAAGGGAGATGGCGACCGTCGGGAGGGAGAGAGAGACAGAAATAAGGGTTTGATTTTGCCTAGGGTTTGAGTGGAAAATACAGAAAATGTGAAATGGTAGTGAGCTACCTATTAATCGATAACCCACTCTTTAGAGAATCTAAGGCTGGGAGTAACCTGATCAGATCTAACCATCAAGATTAATCTTGACATGAATGCCGAGAAAAAATTTCCCGCATGGGAGATTGACCCATATTATACTAATTCCAAAAAACAAAGTGATCTTCAGCTCTTCCACTTATTTTATATTATTTTTGAATTTTGTATAGTACAGGTGATGTACCATACATTAGTTGAAAGCACCATTGATCATCTCTTGTGGACCCAAGAAGAGATGATCAATGAGTATATTAAATGCCTGTATGGCACGGTGTTGTACCATGGAATCTCCTTCATCTTCTTCTCCAAATGTTTCTCTGTAACTCGGAATAAAACAATACCTACAATCCTTCCAGCCTCTATCTCTCTCACAATCCTAGCCATACAACCCAATTTTATCTGAGAACAGAGAGAGAACAAAGATGAGCGAATACACTGGGAAGGGTATTTGAATTTAGGCGTATAATTTGGCTGTATAATTCACGTACCGTATAAATACGCGAATTATACTTCTTGACCCAAACATACATGTATAAATCCGTATCTTTGGAAAAATATAGGAACAGAGAGTATTATATGGATTTGTACAGATTCACGTATTATACGTGTATAAAATGCATCTTCACCAACAGAGGTCTGCACTTGCTTAATATCGATACATGCGCCATCATGAACATTATCTTAGATCTCACGTTTTTCTGGATTGGTTGCACTCATCGGCCTTTTGTCTGAAAACTCTAGCACTTGCTCTACCTGAAACAATGTTACCATCCTACAAGTTTATGGAATTTTTATACCCTTTCTTTATCAGCAAGGCACATATGGTAACTTTCATTGCTCCGACTTTTGTTGAATACTCATAGCCAATGAATTAAATCTTCCTAAGAAATCAAATTTCTGTTCAATTCTAGCTCATACCTCAGGTCATTAAATGTTTTCACAGTTCCATTAAACATTCTACTTCAGCGGAGAGTGAAAGAAGGATGTACCCTAAAGAGTGCATCACATGATGAGAAGGTTCTACCCTAAGAGATATAGAGCAAGCTTAAGATGTGAGAGGCTCTATCCCACGTGGGGATACCCCCATGATATTGAGATACTAGTTAGAAAACATTGTTGGTGCTAAATAAAGTTTCCAAGCTAGTGGGTTGCTGAAGTTCGATCGAGAGTGGTGATTTTTTCCTAAACTAGTTATTGTTTCTAAGATATAGTTTATGTGTGTTGAGTTTAGATTTTGGTGTATTGTGATTTGGGTTAAGTGGTTGAGTTGATGTTGAATATGTAATGATTATGATATAATGAGAAAAGTCATGGATATATGCAAGTTGGTCGAACCAAATTAAAAATATTATTTTATAATTGTTTATTGACGCTTCTATTGCAAAAAGTGGTATATGAGCTGATAGTTTGATCCTGGAAGGTACGAGAATTTAGTTTAAGATGGAGAGTATCTGAAGCGTGCGCAAATATGATTTCGTTGAAGGTGGAGCCATGCATCGATGACGATTGAGTTAAAGTGGAGATTGTTAGAAAATATGTCTAAAATTCCTTGGAGAAGAGAGAGAGAGAGAGAGAGACGGAGGGAGGGAGGGAGGGAGGGAGAGAGGGAGAGACAAAGAGAGAGAAGGCGAGAGAGATTCTTGTTTCCAATTTGTGGAGTTGATTATTAAGGAAAATATTATGTAATATTGCACCTTGAATGAGATTACTATCTTGAATAAGAAAGTTATGAATTTATGGAGTGACTATAAATATGAGGTTTTGGTTATGGTTCGGTGGCACTGCTTCGATAGAGTGTGAGTGGTGGTTTTACCCTAAATGGAGCATACTATGTGAGGATGCAGGGTCCTAAAAGATAAATGGTAGCCTAAGATGTGAGAGAGAGCTCTATCTTAGGTTAGGATACCTCATGATATTGAGAGGGTAGTTAAATGACTTTGCCTATGTTGAATACGGTTTTCAAGCTAGTGGGTTGTTCAAGTCTGATCGAGAGCGGTAACTTTTATCCAAGCTTAGTTATTGTTTTCAATGTATGATTTTATGTGTTGAGTTTAGATTTGGGTGTAATATAATTTCAGTTAGATGGTTGAGTGGATGTATAGTATCTAATTATTAGAAAAATTGTGGATATTGGAAAGTTGGTCAAACTAGGTTAAAAATATTATTGCCTTATTGTATGTTGACACTTTGGTTAAAATAAATATGAACTAGGCCATTTTGCAAACATAACTTCTTAATTCTCTATCGCTAAATGTGGATTTTTTCTTTTTTAAATTGATCTCAATTTCGGTATCTAAAAGTACAAGAGAATGAGAAAGAAGAAAAAGAAACAGGAAATGTGTATGGATATTAATAAGGCTTCCTATTAGAAAGATGTGTTTTTAAAAGCAGATGAGGAATATGAAACAAAACAAGAGAATAATTTTCTGAGAATCCCTTTTCAAATGATTCTTCTTTCTACATAGCAAAACTTAAACCATTTTTCTAAATTCAATCCGGACTTATTAATCAGCTTTTAAACAGTTTTTGTAGATATTCACCTTAGCTTATATTGGTATAGAAAATTCTCTCAATTATTATCCATTTCAAATCGAACATAATACAACAGAAAGATTCATCAGATTGAAGCAAAACTAAAATCTTATTACTAGGAATGCGTCATATATTTCACATTTGCCCATCAATCCAAAGCTCTGAATTAGAGCCTTCTCATCTGATGAAAACTTGATTTAGATTACAATGAAAACATAAATTAACAGAAGGGAGTGACAAGGTTTTGCATGCTAGCTTTGCTTGCTGCATAATTATGGCTGAAATTCCCATTTACATCATCCAAATTCCATAGCCCATCCCATACTATATCCTCATTGGATGCATCACCCATTATTAACCCATTGCTACTGTTGATCATAGACAGAATAATGCCCTGTTCCTCAGCAGTTGTAGTGTCCGTCACTTGTACTGCTTGATCATTTTCATCAAGTAAACCCGTCATCTTTTTCATGTCAAGTTGATTTAGTTGTTGAAGCTGCTGTTGGTATTGTACTTGTTGTAGCTGTAGCTGCAACTGCTGTTGCTGCTGGTGATGGTGGTGGTGAATGTGTTTCCGTTGTAAGAGGCGAGTTTTCGCGTTTTCTTTGACGTCAGATGAAACTTTTGCATTTTTCTTGAAATGGGTTCGCCAGTAATTCTTGATTTCGTTATCTGTTCTTCCTGGCAAACTTCGAGCGATTGTAGACCACCTAAAAATAATGTTTTACATGGAAGGGATCAATACTTTGACATAAAACAAAGTAAATTAAATGATATCACTAAAAACATACAGTTTAAAAATGTTTAATAAGTTTACCTGTTTCCCCATCTAGCATGAAGCTCCAGAATTATGCTCTCTTCATGTGGAGTTATCTGCCCTCTCTTTAGGTCTGGCCTTAGGTAATTCACCCACCTCAATCTACAACTCTTTCCATTCCTTTTCAATCCTGCACAGAATCATAAGCAGAGTTATCTTCACCCATTCATCGAAATTAAGTCTAATTCCCATATGTTAATTAATACTTGAAATAAACCCAAAATAAAAAAAAATCAAATTTTCGAAAAAAAAATATGTTCCAAATTGTCCATTTTTTTTAAATTCTACAAATGTTAGGGAGTTGGGATAGGAGTGACTTGAACCCCTTTTCATACTTGAAAAAACCACGAAAAAATATAAATTATAGACAAACGAAACCCAAGTTCAAAATGATCATTTTAAAAACAAATCTACAAATAACCCATATTTTTTTATCAGTGTAATGGTTTAATCCGTCTTTTGAGTTTTTTAGAGTACAATTGAATATGATTAGGCATAAATAAGAAAATACGATGATGTTTTTGAATAAGTACCAGCAAGTCTAGAAACAGAATTCCATCTTCCTTCACCATGTAATCTGACATATTCAATCAGCAATCTGTCTTCTTCAGCAGTCCAAGGTCCTTTTCTCCAGCCTTCTTCTTCTATCATCCCCCAACCCAAATGGTCTGACATCATATTTAAACCCCAATACATGGATAAATAAGTAAGAAGGATAAAGAGAATATGAAAGCCAAAGTTTCTCTGTAATTGTGCTTTGTTTGGCTTCCAAGTTCTATGGCATTTTGAAGTAGCGTTTGTTCCTTATTATATATGTAAGTCCCCACTTCATCTCATCAATCATTTTCTATCCCCCCCTCTTTCGTTTTCTTCTCTTTAAGGTACATTTGATCTCCAAAATTACCATCTCTTGCCAAAATGACCAAACTACACTCGCTCTATTCTTCATTCCTTGTGACATAATGGTACTAATTTATTGTCCATGGTTTTTGTACTGTTGCTCTTATAATCTTGGCCTTTCACATTTGGTTTAATCTAATTTGGATATTCGGGATAAAATAGATTTACATGATTAATCTTCACACATATATCAAATTTAATTTATTTTACGTTGTTTTCTATCTGTATCTACCAGTTCTTTCATTATTTATATCAGTTTAATATATACTTAAATAGTTAGAGTATGTCTGTAGATATTAATTTATTTTTTATTATTTTTTGAAATACTATTACCAAGCATATTGCATAAATCAATGATGACTCAAAAGTGTGATTGAAGTTTGTGAAAAATAAGGGTAATTGGAGAAAATTAAAAAATTGCTAAGGCATCAGGTGACATGTTCCAATAAGAATCCAAACCAAAATAGAATAAACATGTTGATGCTAAAGTGAGACAGGAGAAAATAAAAGATATGGTGATTTAGGCCACGTATACCCTTTTAAGCCTATGCATATAGACACTAGAAAATTAAAAGGCTTAAATGGAATAGTCTTTAAATAGCCAAAAATAAATATAAAATTAAAAATAAAGGTGGGTGGTGGAATTGTTTAACCTGAAAATTACTTAAAACGAATGGGTTTTTACCATCTGTTTGATTTGGTTGCTTCTTAAAAAGATTGGCACTTAGCAATCTTCATTAAATCTTTAAAATAGTAGTTTATTTGATGCCATTGTAAGTACTGGGAGTATTAAATATTAGAGACGTGTGCTATTTTTTGGTTGAAGATGTGGAAAAGATAGTGCTTTGCAGACTATAAGAGCTGCATAATATAGACTAAATATTGAGTATTTCAGTGCTCCTCCAAGCAATTATTTACTTATACTTTTAACTTTTGCGATACGACATAATTATCTTCAAACATATCTTCAAAATAAGCACTAGAAAAACATTCTTAGAATACTACTCTGAATGAAGATTTTGTTTCTTAATTATAGATTATAACTTTTTCATTAACATTCACACATAATTAGAATGATGGGTCAGCACAGTTGATCATTACCAGAAAACATGCTTTTTCCGATAATTATTTTATGGTGGAAAAGAAACCGTCGAGAAAGGTTTTTATTTTTGGAACTTTTCCTGGCCATTCTGTAACCGTCGGGAATGTATTGACGGTTTTTTGACTTTTAGCGGCGAAAATAACCACCGGTATAGATGATTAATCTAACAACTACATCGATAGTTTCTTTAAGATAGACCGGCAATTTCAAAACTACCGGTATAGCTCTCAATTTTTTTTAATCTAAACGATGTCGTTTTTCCTTCAACATAGAAGGCAAAATGACGCCGATCTGGGTTAGGGGTTATATCATCCCTAACCGGCGTGAGATCTGTCATTAGAGTAGACTCATGCCCATCTCCCTCTTAACCTCTCCTCTCCCTCACCTCCCTCTCTTTCTCTCACTACCTTCCGCTCTCTCTCCATCGGTGCCCTTCCCCTCTCTCCATGGTGCTCTCATCTCCGATAGCTCTCACCATCCGCGGATTTCTCTCTCTTTTTGCTCTCCATCGAACCCTAGAGGTAATTTTTTTTAATTTTTCAAGTGAGTTTGATTTTGATTTTTATATAGGTTGTTAATGTTTTGTTCTAGGGTTTCATTCATGATTTTGAACTATATTTTATATATAATCATTGGCTAAATGTGATTTTTTAAAGATTATAGATTTCCCATTTTTTTGCTTACCTTTTAGATGATATGTTTTGCTATTATTTTGCTGATTTGGATTTGATTAGTGGTACTAATTGAGTTTAGAAGGAAAATAATGGTGGATGATGATGAAATTTGTATAGATTTAATAATTTTAGAACTTGTATTTCTTTATTTTGTGGAATTTTTAGTGAGCTTAGGATTTGGGTGATTTTTTTTCTTGGTATTAATTGATTGTGATTTACTTAGATATTGTGATTAAGAAATATGATAAGTTTATATATAAATGTATTTTTTGCTTTAAGATTAAAATTTCTTATTTTTTGCATACCTTTTAGATTAGATGTTGTTTAGCTAGTATTTTATTGATTTGAATCTAATTAGTGGCGCTAATTGAGTTTAGAAGAAAAATGATGGTGGATGATGATGAAATTTGTATAGACTTTAATAAGTTTAGAACTTTTATTTCTTTTGGGAAATTTTAGTGAGCTTAGGATTTGGGTAATTTTTTCTTGGTGTTAATTGATTGTGGTTTACTTAGATATTGTAATAAATAAATATGATAAGTTTATTGTTATATTTGAATATGTCTAAAAATATTATTTGGACAAGAATTGAATTCAAAAATCAAAATTTTATCAAGGATATTTAAATGGGGTAAGTGAGTTTCTTAAATTTGCTTTGACGAGGACGTTTGAAGATGGAAACATGTATTGTCCATGTCAAAAATGCAGAAATGGTATGTAAATTAGTAACGATATTGTCTATGATCACTTGATGCTAAAGATTATACTCATTGGGTGTTTCATGGAAAAATTGTTTTGGGCAGTATCCCTCAAGTTCAAGTAAATGAAGTACGATGTGTAAACTCAATAATGTCGCATACATTAGAATGTTCCAATTATATGCATGAATTATTATATTGTATTTTTGGGATAGGTAATGTAAGAGATATGAACTCTATTTCATCACAAGAAATAAATGTAGTTGGTGATGATTATGAACAACCGGGTGGTGAAAATAATTATGAGCAAGCCAATGATGTTGAACCTGACTTAGAATCTCAAGATTTTTATGATTAGGCTAAAGATAGTAACCAATAATTATATCATGAATGTCAAAAATATTCAAAGTCATAATTTATAGTGCATTTATATTATATTATATGTCTCTATGGATGGTGTGATAAATCTTTGACCGTGCTTCTGGATTTATTGTGTGATTCTTATCCCGAAGGTATCAGCTTCCAGAGATATTTTATAAAGCGAAAAAGCTCATTAAAATGTTAGGCCTTCGGTATGAGAAAATACATGCATGTTTGAATAACTACATGTTGTATTGAAAAAATAATGTTACGATCAATCATGTAGAACTTGTGTTTCTTCAAGGTGGCTAAAAAATGAGAATGGTATTGGATCTTCATCGAGAAATCATAGAAAAAAGAGAAAGTAAGTAAGATACCAGCTAAGATGTCGCGTTATTTTCCTCTAAAAATAAGATTCAAAATGTTATATGTCTTATAAGACAGCAGAAAGTATGAGATGACATTTGTCTTTTTTTTAATGATAGAAACGTAGTACCACCAATAAGGGGAATCAAAGTAAACAAAAAATGTTACATACATTGGGTCGGACAAGTATAACACAAATATCTCATCAATGGTATTTAGTGATTATTTATATTTAACAAAATTTGATTAATTAAATTAAATGTGTATTCATTATTTTGGTATAGGAAAAATAGACTGGGCAAAAACCTAATCGACGGAGTTATTTGAAATCATTCATAAGTATAAAGACGAGACTTTTATTGATCCAAAATCTAAAGTCGCAGCTGTAAGTGATTATTACATTGAAGTTGTTGATGATTATTGTTTATATTAATTAAAATTCTTCATTACATTAAAGTCTCTGATGATTATTGTTTAAATTAGTTAAAATTCCTTATTACATTAAGTATAATTCTAATTACTATGATTTATGTTTTACATTATAGAAATCTATGCAAGAACACATAGCTAAACACCATGATCCTTCTGAAGACGTTCTATCTACAAATGATATTTTTTCACAAGTTATGTGAAAGGAACATGTCAGATGTGTGTGATGCCTTGGATTAGGCCCTACTCCATCGAGGTTGTTTTCACCCTCCTCAAGTGAATGTTATGGTGGTGCTTCTTCTAGCTCTCAACCCGTTGAAGGAAACACGCAGTTACAGTCGAAAATCTTTGAATTGGAGTCTACCCAGTCAAAGATGAAATCTCAATTAACATTAGTGTTTGAGGAACTTAACAAGTTGAAAGGCGTACCTTGAGAAAACAACTCTGATCAAGGATGCCAGAAGAACTAGGTAAAATGAAATACTTACTTTTTTCTTAAGTTTTATTTGTTTATTATTCACCTTAATTATATTTATATTTTTTATTGTCAAGAATTTGAAGAGACGCAATATTGGTGGCTTTGTCTATTTGCTTTGAAAGCTCGGTTTTTGTTCATCTAACTTGTAATGGTATATTAGATATAACATTTGTATTACTCAATCTACTTCATTATCATTTTTTTTATTTTGATTGTCATTAATGATTAGTGTAATGGAAAATTGATGAAAATTAGATGTTTTATTAATTGAGAATCTTATTTTTACTGTTGTGAATGTTCTAGATGTGTAAAATTATTGAAAATTGTATTTGCAGGTAAATTTCTGGCATACACACACAAATAGATGTAAATTGCTCTATACCAATAGTTTTAAACCACCGAAAAAGATGAAGCTTCAGTTTTCCGGCAACCGCCGGCAAAGGTGAAGCTTCATCTTTCCCGGCAGTTGAGAATTGCCGCAAAGATAAAAGGTAAAAGTTTTTTTGCGGTTATTAGCTGTCGGAAAAACATTTCAACTACTTTTTCCAATGATAATAACTACCGATAAAAGTATTTATGCTGGTTTACTGGCGGTTCGGCAAAGGAACTCCAACGGTTGGATAATCATAGGAATAGCTCATTTTTTATGGTGAGATAACTGACAGTTTTCTAACCGTCAAATTTTTTTTTTCGCGATTTTAAGCACTAGCGTAGGGTGAAAAAACTGCCGGAAAACTGGATTCATCTCTCACATGGTCGTCAAACCCATGCTCAAGAGTTTGTGAATCCATTCCAATATTACTAACAACCACTAAATTTGTTAAACAAAGCATTGTTGATTTATCTTTATTATGCAGTCATGATTATGGTTTTTTTTTTGTGAAAGTTACAAATTTAATGGAAATGGAGAGGGAGAGATTATGACTCAGCTGACGACTTCTTGAATAAAATAGGTGTTAAATTTAAATACATGTATCAAGTCTATCTTTTATCATATTCCATCTACAGGTGAAATACAACAAATCTAATTCATTATGTTCAAATAAAGAGTTTTAATTTATGAGAGAAAATTTAGATTACCTGGCCTTGTCTTCTAGTAGACGTGTCAGAGTTAAACTTAAATTTGTGCATATTTGTTGGGATATTCATTGAATAGTCACAGAATCATGATTCTCAAAACTTTTGAAAGAAAAATATAAATGATTTCTACAAAGAGAACCTTAGTCCGTGTTAGTACGGAGATGAAAAAGGGCAAGTGTAATTAACACTAAAATACCCAGAATAAAAAAAACACTAAAATACCCGCACTTAATTGTAGTTGATTAACAGCTAAGCATGTGTGATACAAAAGTTAAAGGAAGAATCTCATATATATGTTTTTTTTTGTTTTACTCATTTTGTAGTCATTTTCTTTTCATGTTGTCCTTTTCATTGTAGATTAGGATTGAGCTTATGAGATGTGGTGGGGTTAGAATTAATATTAACTAATTTATACTTTTTTTATTTTTTCTAGTTGGATTGAATTTTAGGGCATATGCGGATCAGTTTCTAGAAGCATTTCTTTTTAACTCGAAGGAGATGATTCATTATAAATAATACAATTTAATTTTGATGATATTTTGGCTGAGTCATAATTCACTATGAAGCAACACTAATTGTTTGACGTGCTTCATTTTATTTGTTTATTTTGATGGAAATAGAAACAAATCCAATAGTAGAATGATGCTAAGATCTCAATTGTGAGATTTAGATTTTTATGTGCACCATGTGGTTGGATGACAGAATTTACTTAGGCCTGGAAATGTGATTTTGTTCAATTGTTCCCAACCATACATGCACTTTACATGGAAACGATTCCCGTGAATGTACTTTTTTTGACAAAAAAAAATAGATCAACCGTGACAGTTATTTCCAGTTTTAGTGGCAGTTTTAAATAGTGAGAATAGTTTTAGCCATGATTGGCAAACCGTCATGAAAGCTACGATCATTGTATCTATTGAGACGGTTTTGCCAACCGTCAGAGAAACGTCGCTAAAACATGATCTGTTGCGACGGTTTATTTCACAGCCGCGATGGTTTACCTTTAGTCACTATACAAATTTTTCATGACGATTATTCTTAACCGTCGCGGATGTACATTTCCAGCAGGTTTATAGCGACACTTTACAAACGTCGATATATAAGTCAATAACGACGGTTCTGTCAACTATCGCTATATAGTTCAATCAGCGGCGGTTACATAACAGTCGCTACAACCTCCTCATAAACACTGTAGTGACGGTTATGAAACCATCGCTACATTTGATCATTTTCCAAATTCTAATTATATTTTCTCCTATTATATATATATATATATNATATATATATATATAAATCCATAGCACTCATAGCAGTATTCATCCTACATTTTTACAAGGTACATAAATTATCAACATTGACCCATGAATTCAAAAATATATTCAAAATATCAGATTATCAATACAAATTATCCAAAGTATTCAAAGTATGAAAACATACATAATAACAATGTATTTACAAGTATCAAATAAAGTTCAAGGCATCAAACCCTACCCCACCCTCTCTGAGAGTCCTACATAAACTTCATAAGTAAGTTTAGTTGAGCACACATCTCTGAACATTCAGCCACCAACTTAGGCACTTGTGTACATTGAGCCTCCAGCTCAAGCACTTGTTCACATTCAACCTCCGACTCAGGCACTCGTGCACATTGAGCCTCCAACTCAGACACTCGCACACATTGAGCCTCCAACTCAGACACTCGTTTATGTTGAGTTTCAAGCTCAGTTATTAAACGAGAAGCATCTTGCATGGAAGATTCCCCACAGTAACGCGGGAACACTTTAGATGGAGTTGGCTCGAGTACTAATGAACGCACAGGTCCAGGTTGTTTTGGACTCGATACTTGTGAAAGCGCATCGTTTGGTGAAATTGGATTATAATCATTATCCGGGAGTTCATTCATGCGCTCTTTAAGTTTCGCCTACAATACAAAATTATGACTTAGTATCAATAAACATGTAATAACAATTTAAAAACTTGGTATAAATATTTATAACTTATAATTAGAGTAACGTTTGTAGTTTTTTCATTTACATAAGTTACATCTTTCAGCTCATATGAGTCTCTAAATAGTTCCATTCTTGAGGAGTCTCTTTGAAGTTCTTATTCCTATCAAATGAGAACATATGATTAAAATATACTTAAAATAAAACTAATTAAGATGATTAATTTTATAAAGTATAAAGTTTACCGTTAGTGCTTTTTTTTGCTAAACTAGTACGTTCCAACGTGTGAGGGTGTTTTTATTTACTCTGAGATGCTTTGTTAGTTTCAGCACGCCTCTGTTATGATAGAAAAATATGAGTTAGTTTATTTTATATATAATTAAACATAGATGTAGAGTAAAAAATCATACTTTTCCTTCTTTCGAGTATCATTTATGGCTATTATAATGAAACTCTCTTTTGGAGTAGCCTCATCCCAATGTTGCAATGCCTCTTCTTCCATTTTATATAACACTATATATCTACTCTTTGTTTTCCATTTCTCATCCTTCCATTTTTTGATATAAGGATTTCAAAACGTACTCTTTATGACATTCATCGACCATATACTTTGACTACAAAAACTTGATACGCAATTATATATATATATATAAACATACAAGTGTCATGATAATATTAATTAGTATTCATACCTTCACTATGTCACACGCTTGATATTTATGATAACGTGACTCATGCTTTCAATCATACTATATGGGCAAAATAATGTGTGATCTAGCAACGGTATCGTAAAAGTCTGCAAAATTGTCTTTAATCACAAATAGACTGACCATCCTCATTTAAAGCCACATGTATTTTATTATCGTCTGATCTGGCCTAAATAGATGACATCTATGTCCGTCCACGTGTACGCCGCTGAGATAGTCATATTTAACAAAACATTTAATATCATTACGATAATTAAATGAAACACTATTTTATTATCCTAATTAACTTAAACAAGAGAGGACAAACCTTCTATCTATATCCATATCATGATGTGGATTTGTTCCTCTAGGTTCAGTAGAAGAGTTAGTATCCAATCGAGTATCTGACGTGCAAATTGACATCTTGACAATCTTATGGTGTAATCTTGCACATGTTAATACATTATGACTATATTTGATAACTTACTACTATATTTTTATAACTTAAAAATATAAAAAGGTACCTCTTTGTGAAACATTCAATCACATTATTCAGAAATATTGTTATCATGATCACTATTGTAATTGTTGATGCTGAAAATCTCAACAGTGAGTTTGCATGTAATCTCCTCCGTATGTAGAAATTCTCTCAGTCTAGGAATCTACAAAACACCGACAAAGAACCCAAAGGAGAGGAGAACTGGGGGTCATTGCCTCGCCTTAGGGCCTCCGATGCCTAAGTTAGTATCCTGACGTTATTTTGACATAGATTTCTTAGAGGAGAAAATGACATATACTTTTCCTTAGTGGATGGGGGTATATATACTTGATGTTTTGTGGAGGAAATGTGTCGAAGAAGTCCCGGGAGCATGTTGGGAAAGCTTTCTGGGATACGATGCTTGTCTTCGATTGGAAAGAATGGAGGCGACATTTTACACAAAGTAATGGGCATTAAACTGTTGACATGCTTTCGAGGTGACATATCGGAGGATGATCTAACACCCTGCTGTGGTGATTGGACATGTTAGGTGCTTGGGCATGTAGGAAGGTGCCATCCGAGATGTTACTTTTGACGAATAATGATGACCTTAGTATAAGAGGTTAACCAAGCTCTCTTCGCGGATTCCATTTATATTGTCTCGCATATGCGCATGTATGTCTGACCCGAGCTCTGTTGGGACTGATCAGCTGAGGTCAATTCTTCTCCTTCAACACTTTTCCTCATCGTTGAGTCTCTTCTATGGTGCGATACATGTTGCCTTGTCATTGGTGCTCGAGAAAACACACATAGCAGTTGCCCCCAGTCGAAGACTTGGGTGTCTTCATTCTCCCAGGTCTGAAGACTTCTTTATCTAAGCTCCTCCTATTAGCTACCTTTAACTGGTCCATCCCTGGAATCTCACATTTGTGCTTAAAGTTTGTTCGGTTGGGAGGCCTATACCGAATACGATTAATTACTTAACAGTTTCTGTCGTGACTCATCTATCACGCATACGTTTTTTCATCACTTTTAATCCTGAAAGGTAGGCTAGAGCGTCGCAACAGTCATCACTTTTTAATCCTGACTGGTGGGCTTAAGTGTCGCACCAGTCATAATTTTTTAATCCCAACTGGTAGGCTAGATTCCCACACTAGTCATCACATTTTAATCTGGACTGATGGGGTAGATTGCCGCACTAGTCATCACTTTTTAATCATAACTGGTAGGCTAGATTGTCACACCAGTCATCACTTTTAATCCTTCATTATACGTTGTGAAAGAGTCGATTTTTTCATTTTATTTGACATACATCAGTATGTACACGATCCTTGTTGTCCGTTTAAAAAGGAGGCCACTTCCTCTACTCTGATTGGAGGGGGAAGAAGACCGAGGTGGAGAATCGAAGACGACTACGCCTGTTATTATCTGGGTTGCCACTTTGCATCTCTAGTTGGGGCATCATTCTTTCTAAGCTTCATCTTTTCCTTAATGGTGGATCCCATTGAGCTCTACATTCTACTCGTGACCAGATGTTGATTTGTCCTGAACCTCCTTTCATGGATGCTCTGATGGGAGAATGATTGACCTGCCAAGGACTTCAAGTTCCTCTTAGGGGTTATTCCTCAGGCAGTGCGCTAGCTACTGGCTACTTCACTCTTGTGAGTTTGTCCGCTTTTTGCATGAGCTTTGGAGGGACATGCTAGCATGACTCACTAGTAAAGCCTAACCTTGTTGAAAACTGGCGTAAAGAGTCTTGTGACTGTCCTTATCCTCTCATTGGGGCTTCAGGTTTTAACTTGGCTTACAAGCCATCATAGTGGTACAAGGCGTCAGAGCTAGGAAATTCTTCTTGCCAAGGATTGATGCGAGACTCTGTATTTCAACTAGAAATGACCCTGGCCCATTTATCTTTGCCATGTGGAATAAGCGGGAGTCTTGCAAAATTGTTGGTGGCCAAAGGACACCAAAGATTTAGGTGGAGGGTGGCCTACCTATATTTTTCTCCATCTTCTGCAGCTACTCACATATCACCTCTGGAAGGCCCTTTAAGTGTCTTTACCTTCGTTTGTTCTTTAGTGGCTTCGCTCTCCTCCCTTATCCTTCTAGGATGACCCCAACTAGAAACCTTACAAAGGGGGTAGGGGAAGCCTGAGTTTGTTTTGGTCCTGATTTCGTCAAGGGGTGGCAGTTCCTATAGGTTATTAAAGTGTCGTCTCACTTTTCCTAGATAGTTTTCTCCCATGGTCTTGTGAGAGTATGAAGACTTCGCCAGCGGGCCTTTGAGTCATTGGGGAAGAACATTTCCATAGAGAGACTGTCATGACTTGGACGGTGTTTGGCACGCCTTTCCTCCCTATCCTGGTTACCTTAGAGGTTACAACCACCGTATCTTTCTTCCTTCGCCGTATAATCATTATGATGGCAGAAAGTCCTTCTTCCGTCAAGGAAAAGGGTGAATCCTCCCTCTCATCCTAGAATTCATCAGCGTAGGATACCAAACTCATCCCCTCCTTGTAGGATGGAAAGGGTTTCAAGTACTTTAAACAGGAATGATTCTTTTCATTGTTCCCATAGATGATGCCAATTGTTGATGCCAAAATTCTCAATAGTGAGTTTGCATGTAATCTCCTCCGTACATAGAAATTCTCTAAGCCTGAGAATTTGTAAACCACAGACAAATAACCTGAAGGCAAGGAGAATCGGGGGTGGTTGCCTCATGTTAGAGCCTCTGATGCCTAAGTCAGTATCCTGGCATTATTTTGACATAGTTTCCTTAGGAGAGAAAATGGTATACATTTTTCCTTAGTAGATGTGGGTATTTGTACTTGAACTTCTATGGAGAAAGTGTGTCGAAGAAGTCCCAGGAGCGTGTTGGGGAAGCTTCCCGAGATAAGATGCCTATCTTTGATCGGATAGGAGGGAGGCAACATTTGACATAAAGTGATGGGCATTATACTGCTGATGTGATTTTGAGGTAACATATCAGAGGCTGATCTGACACCTTTCCTTGACGATTGAACCTATTAGGTGCTTGGGCGTGTAGGAATGTGTCATTTAGGATGTTACTTTCAGCGGGTAATGATGACCTTGGTACTCGAGGTTAATCGAGCTTTCTTCATCGATTCCATCTATCTTTTCCTTCAATACTTTCCCTCGCTGTTAGCTCTCTCTTGCGGCGTGATACGTGTTGTCTCCTCATTGGTGCTCGAGAAAACATACATAACAGTAATTGTATAGAAAAGTTTAACATTGAAGCTTTATGCAATCTCCTTCTTTCACATAAACTCTCTTAGCTTAGAATCTGCAAAACACAGATAAAGAACTCTCAAGATGAAGAGAATCGGGGGTAGTTTCCTCACCTAAGAGCCTTCAATGCGTAAGTCAACATCCTAAAGTAATTTTGATAGAGTTTTCCTTGGTGGAGAGTTTCTTACCTTGTAATGTTGTAGATGGAGTATTTATACCTAGAGCCTTTAGGGTGGGATGCGTGTCGAGGAAGCTTCGATATTGTCGCCCAAGGAAGGGTGTCAAAGACACCTTGGAGATATGGCAGTTATGTCTTGTCATGGTGAATTGGGGGCCGCATTTAATGCCCTTGTCCCACGAGCTAACGTAAAGGTTGAGATGACCTGAAAGAAACTTGTCTGACATGAGAAACGACGACTAGACCCCTAAACCAGGAGATGAATAGAGAGATGCCACTCCAGTCCCTACTTTTAGGTGTGCAATGATGGTGCTGATGTTGGGTCACCGTTCAGACATCCAGGTGTTCAACACACTCTTTTGTTCCTTATGAGCTCTGTTTAGCCCGAATTTTCCCCGTCATAGGTTGGTGAGGCTAGGTCGAGTTAGACGCTTGGCACATGACTAAGTCTTGGTAAGATTCCCATGCTGCGCATCACGATATTGTCAATATACATACCCGCATTTTATTGGTTTCCAGGAAGAACCAACAACAGTAATCATATGTCATGTCTTAAAAAGTCAAACCATCAACATCTACTCAAAATAAATTCACATCTTCTAGATTTTGTTCATTGAGAACTTCACCATTATGAATTACAGTGTCACTTCTAGCTCTAAATGCTCCCATGTCATACAAATCTCTAGGTTTTGTATAGATAACCATATCACATTCTTTATCCTTTGGATCGCCAACATCATATTGCAAACTTCTTGTGCTACAAAGATAAATGGATTGTGCTTCAAATGCTCTTTAGTATGAGTAGACTCCCTACTACACTATCCATCAAGGACCTAAAAATAATCTGGTACCAAAAATAAATTTTTGAATATATGTATTGTAGGTACCATCTAAGAATGAAGACAAATGGTACGTCGATAATGGATGCTCAAGACATATGACTGGTGACGAGACAAAGCTTAACAAAATAAGTAAAAAAAAGAACACAACACTTTTTTTTTAAAATCATTGGTATTGGGTCTATATCAATGAATGATCAACTAAGTCTCTTAAAGAAGTTGTTGAAGTAGACGATCAAAACCAACTTCCAAAAGAATGGACATTTTTAAAGGATCACCAAAAGGAGCTTGTCATGGGACACATCACAAAAGGAGTAACAACTCGAGCATCGCTCTATAGCATGGGTAACATTGCTTTCATATCTCAGTTAGAACCTAAAAAAATTTAGATGTTGAAAAGGATGAGTATTTGATAATTGCTATGCATGAGGAATTAAATTATTTTGAACAAATGAGCTATGAGAACTTGTTTCAAGACAATTAAACAAATTAGTAATATGTATGAATGGGGTGTTTAGAAATAAAGTAGATGAAAATGAAATAGTAACTTGGGATAAAGCTAGACTAGTAACTCAAGTCTATAAGCAACAAGAAGGAATATATTTCGATGAGACTTTTACTCATGTTGCTAGACTAGACTCAATTCGAATGGTCTTAGCCTTTGTATGTTTCAAAAAATTTATTTTATATCAAACGGATATCAAGAGTACCTTTTTAAATGGAAACATCTTGAAGGAGGTGCTTCTAGAACAACCTTCTGGTTTCAAAGTTTAAAATTTCCAAATCATGTATATAAACTTAAAAAGCTTTCTATGGCTTAAAACAACCCCTAAAACTTGGTATGAAAGGCTAAGAAAATTTCTTATTGATGATGCATACAATGGTGTCCTACATCTAGTGTGAGCTGTGTGTTTTGCACTCAACGCACAGAGATAGTTGAGCAGATATTCTGTTGATGCAGTTTGCCCAGATTCATCTTAATGTCCCTACTTGGTAAATGTAAACGGGTTTGTCATGCATATTCCTAGGACTCTTTGTAGGCATGGGTGCTCAAGGTTATTGTTGGACATAGTGCCCTCAAAGCATGTGTTTAGGCATTTTTAATATGAAATTATATTTTTCTTATAATTATTGTTTTGAATTATTGTTGAATAATTTATATATATAAATATCTGAAAATTCTACATTCATTTATTAGACTATGATCATGTATAAGTACGAGAGGATTAAGATCATAGATAATGAATAAAATAGTCCGTAACATATTAAAGTATGAAATTTTTAATGAAGTTGCTAGTATGGTTCACTAAGCATTTTGAATGCATGTGATCTATATCCAGATCACTGATGTGGATAGATATCTTAGTGATTGTACCTTATATAATTAGATTATATAGGACATGATCGATATGGACTAATATCTTTATTAACTTACCGTTTATCATAAAGATTTAATACACATTAAATCTAATGCTCATATGTAAATCAGTCTGAATCCTGAGTAGATGAACTCATATGCATGTCTACTGAATCTTTTGATTCACTCGTTAAGGTTTGTTTGTAAAACATGCTAGTGACTTTTGTTTTGGAGATTCAGTGACATGGATGGTTGGAAACATGATCTTACAAGATATGGAATCCAAGCTTTTCTAACGGATAGTATATTGGTTCCCTAAGTGTTAATTTTGGAATTGATGGTTATTGAGCTCAAATTTATAATAGGATTATAAATTGACCATTCACTAGTGAGTTAATGGTACTTAAAGATCAAAAGTTAATTAGAATGGTAAAATAATAATTTTGACCAGCTCTAATTCATGAACCAATAATTGGAGGACAAAACTACATAAAGTGAATATATCAATGGACTACACGATAATATTCTGTAAATATATTATGTAATTACTAAAAGTGTAATTTCATATTTATATGAGAGTAATAATATAATTAATAAACAAGATTATTTAATTAAAGAGTTTAATTGATAATATGGTTTATTGGAGTTTAGAATTATGGGTCCATGGTCCCCAAGTTACCTTTGTACTGCACATTCTAGGGTGTGAATATATCAGGACATGTGAAAAAGACTAACTTGAGTTATTATGAGATAATTATATGTAATTAATTAATTAAATTATTTAATATAATTTTTAGAAATTACAATTAAATAATTTTATCGATTCATTTTGTGTTGATCGATAAAAATATTTGATTTATAAAATTAAATAATATTAAATCATTATGAGATAATGATTTTATTTATTTTATCTAATCTGTTAATTAACAGATAAGATAATTGAATTAACTGATATCTAGATAATTGTTAGATAAAATAAATAATAAATTTGAAAAATTACCATGTGGCATATTGGACTACCACGTGTCAATCACAGATTTTGAAACAGATTGAAATGTACTACTGTAGTGTCACGTGGCATTATAGTGGACATGTGGCACACTGTAGTGCCTCACGGTACTATAGTGGTGTCATGAGTCATCAATACCGTGAGGCACTATGGTTCTTCATGACACACTACAGTGTCGTGTGGCACTGCAGTGTTGTGCTTTGATTTATTCTACGTGCTCACACATGTCCTAGTGTATTTGATGATTGGCTTGGAAGATCTTAGTATGAATCTCGTAGTCTGTTGTTCGTGAGATTACAAGTTCATTGTTTGCAAGGATGCTTGATAGACTACAAGAGGTATAATTTATATATTTGTATGCCTCAAATTTAATGTATAGATATATAATTGATCTGATCTGAAAAAATATTTTTCAATTATAAATGTTTTTAAAACACCACCACACCTTCCTTCAGGCATTGCCGCAGATTCCAACAATTGGTATCAGAGCGGTCTTTATATATGTATGTATTAAATGCAATGTAGGTTTCTTGCATTATTCATTATATATGTTGATATGTATGAATCAATGGAGGGTTAAGTTTTTTGAATGCATGCATGATGATGAATCGTTAATTGTATGGTGATTTTTGGGTTAGACTTTGTTCTTTATTTTTCTTTAGATCTTGTGCAGCCGATTGGGGCGTAAGAATTTTTATAATTTTTATTTTGAATATCATGATGTAAAAAATTCCGTAGAGAAGACAAAGAACCCACGAGACGAACGTGGAGAAGAAATGAGAAATAGGAATTAAGAATTCCAGCGGCGGAATCATCGTAAAAAATTTGACAGCAGTGGCGCCGATAGTTGGATCGCCAGCGGAGGTAAGGTGGCGGCAGTGGGAGTATCTGTCTACCCCCACTAGCAGCAATCATTGCGATTACCAGGGTTTGTTTCGCAGATCTCTGACACCGTGTTGCCATATCTCTGCGATACTTCACGAAAACCTTAATCTTATCGTTTATCTTTTAAATTTTGATTTTTGATTTTTTGAAATTTTAAAATGATAGTTTGACTCAATATTGATAAGTCGTCAAATTGTTTTTTGACTAATCAAATTCAATTGATTTTAAAAGATAATTAATGAGATTATTTGATTAGAAAAAATAGCTTATCCTAATTAAAAGAGTTTTGATCAAAGCTTAATGATTATGAAGATGGACCTCTGATGGAGAATGAGCTATTTTGGAAATATGTAATTTTATAGTCGTCTTTGTAATTACTTCTATTTTTCGTAGGTTATAATTTAGAAATACCCAATAGTCACTTGGTTAATCATTCAGTTATTTATTGCTTTATTGTATTTATTTAAATAAATATTTCTTGATTTGATTGATAATATGACCAGGCATTAGTCGATCACATGTCATACATGAAATTTCACACAGTTTTATTTAACCATGCATCTCATCAGTATAAACATGATTGATTAGGACTCTCCTAATATGTTTAAATGAATTACTTTGGAAAATCAATTGCATGTAGACTACTAAGTTTTAATTAGTTAAACTTGGTAATCACACCAATCTAAAGGCCTTAATAACCTTTAGGATAACCAACTTTATTAAAAGAGTTTTATTAAAATTTGATGAATGTAATTAATTATTTTTCTAAGTTGACCAAATTTTGACTTAGGCTTTTTAGAAGGTTAAATAAACTTAGACCAATAAGATTTGATTAATAATTAATTTTATATCCATAGGGTATTTTAAATAATAATTAGTTTGAAATTAATTGATTAGTTAAATAAAAACATATTAAATATAAAATAGTGAGTGGGAGAAGGTTGACATATCAATGTAACATATGGTCTTCAATATTGGTACAACACCGTAAGAAACAGTGAGGGCTTCGAGGTGGCTTTGTTTTCATCCCCTTAAGGAAGGTTTCGAACCGTATTAATATCCAGGTTGAACTTCTTAAGAAAATAGGACTAAGTGATGTAGTTTAGACTTGACTGAACCTAAGGTGTCATATTCTAAATTAAGTCGTGAAATCTGAAATAATGAGTTACACTCACAAAGTCACAATTAAGATTTGAGTAGATAATTGTGACTTGACCAAATTAGCGATACATTATTATTAAAAGAGAAAATATGAGATATTTTGAGTTTTAATTAATAAGGATGAGAATGTCTCGTAGACTGTTTAAAATTAATCTGACCGACTCAAAAGCCGCACATTAATTGTTAGGTTATCTTATCGTGGATTAGTAATTGTTTATGTGTTTATGTGTTTGATATGTTACATTCATGCATCACCTTTATTTTCTAACATTTTTATATTTATTTCAATTATATTGAATGATGTATGTTTTATTTTTCAGTTATTATTATGTCTACCATGGGCAACCCAATTACTGCTTTACTCGCGCTTGAAAAAATTAATGGTGATAACTAGATAAGATGAAAGTCGAATTTAAATTTGATGTTAATATGTGAGAACCACAAGTTTATTCTTGCTAAGGAATGTCCTGAGGAACCCGTTATCAATGCCTCTAAGAATGTTAGGGACAAGTTTGATGCTTATATTCAGTCCAACAACAAAGCTAAATGCTACATGCTTGTGAGCATGAATGATGTTCTGAGAACAAAGCATGAAAACATGAAAAATTACCTATAAGATTATGGAATATTTACAGGCCATGTTTGGGCAACAGTCTAATCGAAATCATCATAGGCTACTAGGAGCTACATGACTACTAAGATGAAGAAAGATACTTATGTGCGAGAACATATTTTAAACATGATCAACATAATACATGGGATAGAAGTACATGGGGCTACCATTGATGAACCAACTCAAGTCAGCATTATACTTGAGTCACCAGCAACTATGTTATGAACAAGTTGCAATTCAACATGACCATATTATTGAATGAGCTGCAGACTTTTGAGTCACTCAACAAGAGTATGACCAAAGAGAGCGAGGCAAATGTTGCTAAGCAAAAGCCTTCTTCCAATGTTGTTAAGAACAACAAAAAGAAGAAGAACAATGGTAAGGAAAAGAGTAAGAACAAAAGAGAAAAGAAAGCCAAAAATTCACCCAAGGCCAAGAAGAATAAAGTCGACATCAAACCCAAGTGAAAGTGTTTTCACTGTGGAGTTGAAGGTCACTGGAAGAACTGTAGCAAGTATCTCTTCGAGCTAAAAAAGGTAAATATGATTTACTTGTACTTGAAGTTTGTTTAGTGGAATATGATTTGTCATGCTGGATATTGGATTCAAGAGCCACTAATCATGTATGTTCTTTTTTACAAATGTTTGATTCGTCAATGGAGTTGGCTGATGGCGAGGTGATAATTAGAGTTGGTTGTGGTGCGCTCGTGTCAGCAAAAGCATTGGAGACATTCCGTTTAAGTTTTGAAATAATTTTCTTATTTTGAACAATGTTTATTTTATTCCTAGTTTTCTAGGAAATTTTATTTCTTTATCGTTACTGCATGAATAATTATATGATATTTCTTTTATTAATAATTAATTTATTATTTCGAAGAACGAATTCAATATGTCATGTAAAAGTTTTGAACGGACTGTATATCTTTAAATTGAATGAACGTGTGTGAACTAATTCAAAATTATTTAAAGTAGCAAATCTTAAAAGTAACAAACAGCAAAGAATTTCTCATGATGATGACACGTATCTATGACATCTTAGGTTGGAACATATTAATCTAGATAGATTAAACCAGTTAACAAATCATGGTGCTTTGAGAGAACTAAAAGTTAAGACTCTTCCAGTTTATAAATATTGTCTAGAGGGTAAAATGATCAAGAGACTTTTCTCTGGAAAGGTCTAAAGAGCCAAAGAACCACTTGAGCTAGTACATAGTGATGTCTGTGGATCGATCAATACAAGTTAGAGGTGGGTATGCGTATTTCATCACATTTATTGACTTTTACTCTAGATATAGTAATACTTACCTAATGCATAGAAAGTCTGCATTTTTTGGAAAGTTTAAAGACTTCAAAGCCGAAGCTGAAAAGAAATTAGGTAAATTTTTTAAAACACTTCGATTAGATCGAGGTGGTGAATACTTAGATTTAGAATTTAAGGATTACCTACTGGAGTATGGCATTCTATCTCAACTCACAGCACCTGGAATACCATAGTGAAATGATGTTTCAGAAAGGAGAAACCAAACCCTATTGGATATGGTTAGGTAGATGTTAAGCTACTCATCACTACCATTCACATTCTAAGGATATGCACTTCAAACCATAGTTACCAAAACCGTTCTGGGTCGGAACTTTCCAATTCCAATTCCAGTCCACGTTTCAGTCTAAAACACACACACACATTTCAGCTTAAAAGTGCAAACCAATATCAAGATGATGGACAATAATCATAACTGTAGGCAAAAAAACTTCGAATCCAACACTACCATTACTCAAAGACTTGGAATCCAACACACCATATATCAAAACTGAAACCGTTTCAGAACAGAATTGACAAAAACCCATGAAGAATCAGAAACGACAAAGTTAATCTGCAAATTTCAGAAATTTCACAAAATTGAAACTAGATTTAACCAATTTCACAAAATAGAAATTATCATAAAACATAAATTGCAGGATCAAATTTTGGAAAAGAGATCGAGACTCCACCAAGAATTAGACAGTACAGAATATTGACCAAATTTCATACCTTGGAGAGTGAGATATCGAGACTCCAAAAGCTCGAAGAGAAAGCTTGAGAGATCGAGAGAGAGCGACTTGTTTCGAAGAGAAAGCTTGAGAGATCGAGAGAGAGCGACCTATTTTGAAGAGAAAGCTTGAGAGAAGAGATCAAACTTGGTTGCTGTTGTGTTTCTGAGTAAGGAAAAGAAATAGATCAAACTGGAAGAGATGGAGTGGAGAGTGGTAAGTGATCGTGTAATGTATGTGTGTTTTGGGTTGAAATGTGTGTGTTTTGGCTCAAATGATCTATATAATAAATTTTATAATATTATTTTAGATGGCCGAAATCTTTTCCCAAAGCGGAACACCGGAATACTGAAATATCAAAAATATTCTTTTTTTTTAGACCGAAACAGAATTGACAACTATGCTTCGAGCGACAACCTACATTTTGAATGTAGTGCCTTCTAAGTCTGTAAATAAGACACTTTTAGAGTTATGGAATGGCTCCAAACCTAGTTTATTTTCTTGTATATGGGGGTGTCCAGCTCACATTCTTAGACCCAAGACTGGAAAGTTAGACTCAAGGTCTATAGTGTGTATATATTTTGGCTATGCTCTAGAAATAAGAGGTGGATACTTTTATAGTCACAAGGGTAAAAAATGTGTTTGTATCGATAAATGCCACTTTCCTTGAACATGACTATATGGAAGACTACAACCCTCGGAGAAAAATAGTTCTCGAAGAATTAGAATCTGATGCGATCACACCACCTTCATTATTAACTAATAAACGACAAACCACAGAAACTATTGTTCTTGTTCAGGAAACCCCAGTGCAACGTCGTAGTGGGAGGTTTTAAGATAATCTATTCACTATGAACTAGACGCACATATCATAGTGTCTGACACTGATTAGGATGACCTAAAAAGGAGAAATTGTAAGATGTCATGAACCAAGAAATAGAATTGTATTCTAATTCTGTCTGGGAACTTATAGATCCACCTAAAGATGTCAGGCCCATTGGTTGTAAATTGATTTTCAAGAAGAAAAGAGGTATAGATGGAAAAGTAGAGACTTTCAAGGCACGGCTAGTAGTCAAAGGCTATACATAAAGGAAATGAGTTTATTATGAAAAGACATTCTCTCTCGTTGCCATGCTAAAATTCATTCGCATCTTTTTATCCATAGTCGTTAGTTTAGACTATGAAATATGATAAATAGATGTCAAGACAACTTTTCTTAATAGCTCTGTTAAAGAAATCAATTATATAATGCAACCAAAAGGGTTCGTGAAAATGAGGCAAGATCATAAAAGTATGCAAGTTGCTTAAATCCATTTATGGATTGAAGCTAGCATCTAGTTCTTTGAATCTTGAATTTGATAAAATTATAAAATCGTATGGCTTTGAGCAAAATATTGACGAATCTTGTGTTGATAAATACATCAAAGATAAAATAGTGATTTTCTTAGTTTTTTATATAGACCATATTCTACTCATTAGGAATGATGTAGAAATTTTGTCGAAAGTAAATAAGTGGTTAGCTGAGAAATTCTAAATGAAAGATTTGGGAGATGTGAGTTATGTTCTAGGCATCGAAATCCTAAGAGATAGAAAGAACAATCTCTTGACACTTTCTTAGGTATCTTATATTGATAAGGTACTTGAGAAATTCTCTATGGAAAATTCAAGAAATATCAACTACCGACCAGACATGAAATTATCATGTCCAAGGAGAAGTGTCCTAATACACCTCAGGAAGAAAATGATATGAGAAAAGTTCTTTATGCTACAATTGTTGGTAGTCTTATATATTTAATGTTGTCTCTGAGATCAGACATCTGTTATGCAGTAGACATTGCCTATTGTTATCAATCAAATTTTGGTTTAGAACATTGGATTGCAGTAAAGCACATTCTCAAGTATCTTCGATGAACGAGAAATCATATGTTTGTTTATTTAGGTGGAGACCTGAACCCCACTAGATATACTAATTCTGATTTTCAGTCAGATAGGGATAGTCGAAAGTTGATGTCTAGATCAGTATTTATCTTAAGTGGAGGAGCTGTAGTCTGAAGAAGTATTAAAAATCTAGTATTGTAGATTCCACTATGGAAGCTAAATATATAGCGGCTTGTAACGAAAGAAGCAGAATGTCTCAAAAGTTCTTTACTGATCTGGAAATAGTTCTAGATATGGACAAGTCATTGATCCTGTATTGTGATAACAATGGGGCGGTGACTAATTCTAAACCAAGGAGTCACAAGAGGGGTAATTCATATCTTTGTTTGTCTTATATTTAATGTATAGTTATATAAGATCCGATCCGAAAAAAAAAGTGTTTTTCAATTAAAAAGTTTTTATCTTTGAGATCTATGACGATACGATAGTTTACCATTTTCTAATTTTTTTTAAAATACCACCACGCCTTCCGCCGTACGTCGTCGCAGATTCCAACAGTTAGTTCTTCCAAAAACATGGATTTTGTGCTTATTAAGATATTTTTCACATTGTTCATCTGCTATGTGTTTGGGTGGAGAGGAATAAAAGGGTCATTTTAGGTAAAATTATGGACTCTTCTTTTGTTTTGAAGAAAATCACAATAATGATTAAAGATAGAGTCAATTTTATTCTAAAGACCCATAGTGCTCCTATCAGTCCTGCCATTTTGGAGAATTGGGGTCTAAATTCTACTAAAGCTTGTTTAGCAAATGCACATTTTGATTTATAATGCTATAGAGTCTATCTATTTGTTTAGCCTTAGTGCTTTTGTTTTTAAACTTGTCCTGGCCCCTTATAATGTGTAAACTTTTGGTTGAATAAAATTTACCTTTTAACAAAAAAAAGTAGACAACACCCTTTTCATAAAACTAGAAGGAAAATATATATTAGTTGTTCAAATTTATGTAGATGATATTATTTTTTGTTCCACTAATGATCGTCTATGCAAAACGTTTGGTAACACAATGAGCAAGGAATTTGAGGTGAGCATGATAGGAGAATAAAATTTCTTTCTTGGACTCCAAATAAAGCAAATGGATGATAGAATTTTCATAAGCCAAGAAAAGTATACCAAGGATCTAATAAAAACTTTTGGAATGGATAACAAGAAATCTAGCAATTCACTCATGAGTACCACCACAAAGCTAGATAAAGACGACAAAGGTAAAAATGTTGACGTTATAAAATAACGAGGTATGATTGGCTCCTTACTTTATTACTTAACCGTTAGTAGACCTGATATCATGTTTAGTGTTTGTTTGTATGCACGTATTCAATTTTTCCTAAAGAGACATTTGCATGTTATTAAAAGAGATTTTGAAATATCTATATGGGGCTAGTCTTTGTTATCTAAAATGTGAATCATTTGAACTAGTTGGGTACTCGGACTCTGATTTCACCGGTAGCCTAACCGGTAAAAAGTGTACAAGTGGTACTTGTTAATTCTTTGGACACTCACTTATCTCTTGGTTTAGCAAAAAGAAAAATTTTGTAGCCTTGTCTAATGCTAAAGCTGAATATGTTTCGGCTGGCAGTTGTTGTGCTCAGATTTTGTGGATATACAAACTTAAAGATATTTTGGCTTAGATTTCAAGAATGTACCTCTCCAAAATAACATTAGTGCTATTAATCTTTCTAAAATCCTATTTTACACTCTCGCGCGAAACATATTGATCTTAGACATCATTTTCTTGGAGATCACGTTCAAAAATATCAAATGAGACATTTCATTTTAGTTTGTGGACACAGGCTGACACTTTTACAAACCCAATGAGTATTGAATACTTTTGTAAAAATAGACTTGCATTAGGTGTTTTGGATATTGCTTAATTTTTATATTTGCACTTATATAATTTAATGTATAATTTGCAAGTAAATTGAAAATTATAGATATATGTGCATTAGAGGATATTTTTGAGGTGGAAAATTTCAAAAGCAAAAATATGAACATGGGAGTAAATTGCAAATATGAGGAGAGAAGACATTATTTGGACCTATGATATAAAATAGAAAAGATGAGAAGTTTTAGGGAATTTTTGAACGAAATAAAAATCCTTCAAAATATTCGTTTACTGTGCAAACTGATCCAACTGGTTCTCAAACCGGTGTGAAGCGGTGCACCATTGCTACAGTAACTGGTGCGTAAAACTTAACCCGACGCCCTGAATATCACTTACTTCTCACAGCCGCCTATTTCCTTTTCTCCCTCACTCAACCTGACGAAAATTTACTCAATCTGACGACAATTCTCTCAATCTGGCAACAAACTCTCGATCCGGAATAAACTCTTAATTCGGCTACAATATTTCATAGCCCATCTTCTCCCTCTCAATCTGGCCAAAGTCTCATTCTAAAACTGGCGACCAAAGCAAGCATTTTCTTTCTCCATCCGACAACATATTCTAAATCTAGCTAGTTTTCTCCTTTCCTTGTTGTATCTTTTCATCATGAGGATTGTATCTTTCCATCATGAGGAAAAGAGGTGCATCGTCAAGGAAATCTAAGAGTAAAAGAGAAGTAGTATGAATATTTCCTATTCTTTTATTAAGAATGCGAAGCTAGATACAGTCAGAATAAATATTTTTAGATATTTGATAAGTCACCTCTCAAAAAAATATTTCACCACATTCTCACCTATACATTTGTCCCTCTAGATGGTGATAGGGATGAAGTTAACTATTGTATATGAGGGTTGACGACTTCAACGTTGATTATTCATAAAATGTAATTCTTATGGTGCATTCGGGAATGTCTCCACAAAAAACGTACTATGGAGTGTCACCACTGAGATGCACCTCTTGAGGTGCCGCCACTGAGGTACCCATAGGGGTCGTCCCCGTGGCAGTATCATGGGGTGTCACCCCTACAATAACATCATTGATGTCACCCCATGATAACAGTATTGATGTCACTCCATGATAGCACCACCATCGACGCGCATTGATCACCCTAGCCACCAATCCAGTCAAGCATGGAGAGAAGAGAAACTCGCATCGCAGTTGACCTTTACTTACAGAGGAGTAGGGGCATCCAATTCAAAGCTTCTGGAGCTGTAATCGAAGGAGGATGCCGAGAGGCCTCCGAATCAGGTAAGATTTCTCTGTTTGCATCCAAGAATTCACCCCGAAGGGTTTTAGAAATCCTAATATTGTCAATCGGGGAACAAGGTCTCTATTCAAAGATGAACGTGTTCCTCTGTTTCCAAATACTCCAGCAAAGGGTAAAAAATAGGGCAATCAACATCTTTGATCCTCTAGACAGATTTCTGAGTTCCTCAATTCTTCTCTGCATGCAGGTTGTAAAAACTTCTTCAAGTGAATCGTTCACAGATGCCTAACCTGGAGCTTTTCCAGTACAATCTACTCCAACTGCAACCAAAAATAGTATGGTAAGTGCTCTCATCTTTCTGAAAGCATACTAGACAAACAGAGGATTGAGATATATGTCTTCTAGCTAGATTAAGTTTAGTATGAAGAAATGAATGCATAGCTCTCCAAATAAAGTGTTTAATTTTTTTTTTGCAACCTTAAAATTCCATACTGTTTTCCAAAACTTGGACTGATAGCTGATGTAGATATAGCGCCAATGTTAATATATAGGGATTTAGCATTATGTAGCAGACAATAACAAGATTTGACAGAAAAATACCATTTCCTTTTGGCTAGATAAACTTATGCTCAGAATTAGCGTTAATTAAAGGGATGGCTAAAATATTTCTTGAAATTCAAAGGGAAAGAAGGAAATTAATAAGACCACTATTCCATCTGTGACTATCAGGGAAGATAAGGTCAGCCACAAAATAAAAATTGGGAGACCTAAATTTAGATAAACAAGGGAACCCAGGAACCCAAAAATCATCCCAAATATTAGTTTTAAAACCATTACCAATCCTCCAAAAAAATAAAACTTTTTGATAATTTCTTGACCTTGCCAAATGCTATTCTAAGCATAAGAGCTAGACTTAGAATAAGCATCCAAAAAGTCACAATTAGGATGGTAAAGGCTCTTAATAAGTCTAGCATAAAGGCTATAAGGGTTTTCCAAAAGAAGCCAAGCTTGTTTAGCAAGCAAGGTAAGATTAAAGTCTTCCAAGTCCCTGTAACCTAAACCACCTTTATCCTTACTCCTAGAAAGTTTTTTACTAGAAGCCCAAATAATACATTTTTTATTATCACACTTGGATCACAAAACCTCATATTGTCTTCTTCAATATCTGTGTGGTCCTCTGCAGGAGGTGGAGACTGAGGCGCTGGTTGAGCTAATGGTGGATTTTCAAGATCCTCTTAGGTTGCTTGAGTAGGAAAGTAGAGTTGGAATTGAGTGTCGAACTGATAGTGATCTTGGGACTCAAATTGGTAAGGATCCGGAGGGTTAGAGGGACAAGGATTAGGAGAAAGCCCACTAAGGATAAATGAACTTTGGAACTCATGTAAAGCAGAGAATGAAGACCCGAACGGGGATGGGAGTTGAGGACTTGGAGGAAATATTCCAAGGGGAAGACTCTTGTAAATTGCTTCCATGTCGGGTTCATTAAGCCTTGTTGAGGTCTGGCCTAATTCCTTCATGATACTCTTTTCATATTTTGGCCATGCGGCAAAAGAATCCCAGAATTTAAGATGATTCCGCATGTATAGGGTTCCATCAGCATATTGATCTTGCTCTCGGTAGAGGGTGAAGAAACAAAAAAAAAATTATTTATTTTTTCTAGTAGCGGTCCATAAAGTGTGAAGCTGGCTTCACCAGTAGGGGAGGGGAGCAAACAGTTGGAAGAGGTTGACAAGGGATGTGGTTTGATTGGCAGAATTTCAAATGTAATGGTAAATAGGATATGCAATAAATCCTATGGCGCAAGTATGGAGGGCTGAAAGAGCCCAAAGATACAACATGAGTTCTTCTGGAATGACACCTTTGATGAGTGGAACTATGGCATATGGAATGGTCATATCAAAATGGTCAAGATGAGGGTAAATCTGAGTTTCACTAGTAAGAGGTGAATCCAATAGGACAAGGTTTTTATGGCGAGATTGATGAAATTATTAGGACTGTCAGGTTTAGGTCCTGGAGGGAATATGGTAGCTGGCATTCTAAAATGCATTGTCGGGTTTAGGTCAATTGGTCCGGAAATAGTAAGGATGAAGAGTGTGTGGGGAGAACAAAATGGTTCAAGAGATTTGATACTTTTCTAAGGTCGAGAGAGGTAATCAACGATGGTATTGTGATGACCTTTGAGATGACGAACTGTGAATTAGTCCTTCCATCTGAGCAGCTGGCTAACTGGAAGAATCTTTCCTTTTGGGTCAAGCATCTTTGAAAAGGATGTGTTATCCATTTCTACAGTAAATTGTAGAGGGACTAGTTGAAATAGGATATGCAGGACATCCTTGACCGCAAGGTTTTCTTTGTATATAGCATGGTAATGCTTTTCTGAGTCCTAGAATTGTCCACTAGCAGGTCCACAGTAAAATCGTTTGCCATTTACCTCTTCAATGAGAATGGCCCCCCAGTGTTCATTACTGGCATCTGTCTATAGAATTCAGAGCCCCTTGTCAGGAATCTTCAAGAGATAAGGATGTTGGGCAAGGTCTTTCAGGACTTGGAGTGCCTTAATCTGTGCAGGGCCCCACATGGGAGGGTGCTTTTTAAGAAGCTTGGACAACTGGCTTGTATATGTGGCCACATGTGGAATGAAATCTCTGAGTTAGTTGATGATACCCAAGAATTGTTGGATTTATTTTACCAACAAATCTTTATTGGGGAATTTTATCAATTCTACTGCAATGTGAGGGACTAGTTGAAATTTGTCATCTTAAAAAATCATTCTCATAAAGTCAATCCTTGTAGCTTCAATTTCGGCTTTCTTTGTTGAGAGCATGATTCCATACTGCTTGATAAGATCAATAAATTGAGATAACAGGATTTTATGAGAATGTTGATCTTCGGAGAAAAGAAGAATGTCATCAATGTAGACCAAAACACTGTGCAAAATGGGCTCAAACATTTTATTATTAGTAAGTTCATGAATCCTAAAGTGGTTTCCTTAAGATAATGTTGGTGAACCTTACCTGGATATTGAATTTACTCATCATGCTGAGAAATTACCTTACTAATTTGGTATCAGAACCAGTTATCAACACGACGGTGGTAACATATTATGAGTAATGGTCAATAAGGAGAAACTCAAACCTCATGAGTGAATCAACAAGTCTTGAACCCATTCGACTTTCCTCATTTTTCTCTCCTCAAGACTTCCCCCTTCTGTTCGTAGAACTTTATCCAACAAGATTGACAACCTTGTTGAAATTCATCACCTTCCAGAAGATGTAAGGATTTTGGAAACTAAGTTATCCCTTCTTAGTCCGTACAACCTTTATCATCGCTCTAATTAGGTGCTTCGAAGTCTCAAAACTCTCATCTCTACTCACATGCCTCACGTTAAAAAAATCATTCAGACCACCAAATTAGATCAATGTGGCTCCAAGCGACCACTACAAAACATTATGTCACTCTTGAGATCCCTCAAGAATTGCTTGACAGTTGAAAGACACAAGGATATACTCACCTCCATGTTGATGCTATTCGTCTTGCCTTGACTCTCCATGGCAGAAAAGGAATTGCAGCCACTGCTCGAATCACTCTCATTGATACTACTTTCACAACTTACAATAATGTTTTGATTGATTCAATTGTAACCACCCTCAGCAATGGAACTGTTATCCTCACCATAGTCCCAGATTTCAACATCAAACTTTCAGACCCAACTTTTTCTCAAAGACTGAAAGTTCAAGTCCAGGTTGTTAGAGCAGAACAAGATTCCAAAGCCATCATGGCCACCCTTCATCACCAAATAATATATCGCCTCCAAAATCACTTTTTTGATCTTTACTTTCCAAACTCCACTCAAGACATTATTTTTTCTCTGAACGAGCCGATGATATCTCAATCATCCAGATCCCTCTGCACATATCCAAATAAGAACTCACCCAACTGATGCCACTTGAATGGATCAACAACTATGAGTGACAATTTCATGTTATCTAGAGAGATGTCCATACATCTGCCCCTCCTAGGGTACACTGACTACCAGACGGGACCGTGAAAACCATTTTCACCAGACCTAGCAAATAAGACCCATCTTCTAGTCGACCCTTATTTTTCGGAAGCATCCTAACTATCGCTCATGTCTGCATCCCATCTCGGACATGTCCTCCGCTTTCTTGGATAAATCATGCAACTCAACCCTGTTATGTTTCCCACGTCAATGGTCATTTTATATGGGATGTTACCCAAAAAAAAATGTGATCCCGATTGTGGATGTGATGATCTTGAATGGGAAAAAGACTCTGATGGTCACTCATTTTCTCAAACGGTTTCCACAATTCAAAAGAAGCCTAGAAGATCTTCTTGTCGCCAAAAAGTATGCCTGGGGTTTATATCATTTACTCCAATCAGCATGTAATACTTCTCTGACATCCTTTGAAAGTGTTTTTGCAAGTCTCGGCGGTTTAGAGAGCATCATTTCATTTCAAAGAGTTCCTAGTGACTTATTTTGTAAACTATCTGGAAATCTCCAATGAATGTGTATCATACCCAAAAGAGTACGAGGATCAGGACTTCGAGCTGTGGATAACTTCTGATAAGGACTTAGATTTTGAAACCATTTCTTCAGAGTTCCCGTAAATCGAGATAAGAATTCAGAAAAAACATCTTCGAGGTTCACCTCTTGTTTGGCGAGTTGTAAATCAATCTAGGCTCCAAATATATGAAGTCGATCTCACCATTTATTTGGAGGTAGATCATCAAAAGTGAACCATGGGCCTGTAGTTGGTTTATAGTCTATCCGATTTTCTTGGGTATGTGTCTAAGGAGGAAGATCTTCCACAGAGGGTTCTCCGTCTATATCTCCAGGTTGGACCATAGCAATTTTTTAGATATCAGCTTGACATTCTTCCGAAGCAAGACTGGAGTAATCATAAATGATGGATTCATTTGTTTCAGAAGCCGAGCTGTTGGAAGAGGGATCTGAAAAGGATTAAAAGAATGCAAAGAATGAATTGTGTGGGTGGGATCAACAAGGGTTTTATTTTTTCTTGGGTCAGACAGAGTATGTGGTATAGGTTCAAAGAGTTTGGTGCCAGAAGGTGAAGCTAGAGACTGGATTGGGTGGAATAATCTGTGACCTTAAATTAGGATGGTTGTTTAGGGAGATTTGATGGTTTGGGATGAGACTGTCTTAGTTGTCGTAGGATGGGATAGGACATCTTGAAAATATTATTATAATCTGAAGTCTTGGGATAAGTCATGGGAGAGGAAGGATATTTGGGAGCGGGTAAGCTCATAGGATATGAAGGATATGGATCATATATAGTTTGAGAGTGCTTATTCACCATATATGTTTTATCCTGTAGAGATCCTATTTAATCTGGGAGAGTTCTTGGTCTTTTTTATGAACTCTGATCCCATGTATCCTCTGTCTATAGAATGCTTTAATTTAGCATCTAGGTGCAAGGCCTTTGAAGATAACGTCTCTCGAAACTGTTAAACTTGATCTAAGATATGCCCTACCTAACTGGTTAGGGTATCTGACTTAAGGGTCAACAGATCTAATTTTGAATCAATCTTAGTGATGGTCATATTTTGACAAACTGCATTTTCAGTCTGCCAAATAAGGATTTCTTCCGCCGTAGGAAGAGGTCTAGCTTCGCCTATGTGAGTAACCTCAATAGGTATCGAGAATGGGCGTGTAGAAACTCTTGTTTCTTGTTTGGTTCTCCTGGTTAGAGGCGGATAATCCTTATCATAAGATTTCATCATGGCGAGACATGGGACACAATGGTTGAAAGATTGAACTGGAATGACCGGGTCTGGGTGCCTTTGAAGAAGAAGATCGGCATGGCCAGTTTGTTTGAGCAGATCATACAGAGACAGTTGCGCGGAAGGAACTGAGGGTTGTAGAGCTTTTCAGCATCTAGTAGCGAGTGTAGGGCTGTGATCATCATCATCTGAATGATAGTGGGTAATTTTCTGGCGACAAGAAGATCTTCTAGGCTTCTTTCGAATTGTAGAAACCGTTTGAGAAAATGAGTCACCATCAGAGTCTTCTTCCCATTCATGATCATCACATCCACAATTGAAATCACATTTTTCTGGAGCATCCTATATGAAATGACCATTGACGTGAGAAACATAACAGAGTTGAGCTGCATGATTTATCCAAGCAAGCGGATGACAACCCCGAGATGGGATGTAGGCAGGAGCGATAGTTAAGATGCTTCCAGAAAATAGGGGTCGACTAGAAGATGGATCTTCTTGGCCACGTCTGGTGAAATTGGTTTTCACGGTCCCATCTGGTAGTCAGTGTACCCTAGGAGGGGCAGATGTATAGACATCTCTCTAAATAGCATGAAATTGTCGCTCATAGTTGTTGATCCATTCAAGTGGCATCAGCGGGGTTAGTTCTTCTTTGGATATGTGCCGAGGGATCTGGATGATTGAGGTATCATCTGCTTGTTCATAGACAACAAAAAGAGTGTCTTGAGTGGAGTTGGAAAGTGGAGATACAAAGAGTGGTTCTAGAGGCGATATATTATTTGGTGATGAAGGGTGGCCATGATGGCTCTGGAATCTTGTTCTGCTCCAACAATCTGGACATGAACTTTTAGTCATTGGGAAAGAGTTGGATCTGAAAGTTTGATGTTGAAATCTGGGGCAATGGTAAGGATAACAGTTCCATTGCTGAGGGTGGTTAAAATTGAAGCAATCAAAGCATTATTGTAAGTGGTGAAAGTTGTATCAAGGAGAGCGATTCGAGTGGTGGTTACAATTCCTTTTCTGCCATGGAGAGTCAAGGCAAGACGAATAGCACCAACATGGAGGTGAGTATATCCTTGTGTCTTCCAACCGTCAAGCTATTCTTGATGGATCGCAAGAGTGACATATTATTCTGCAGTGGTGGCTTAGAGACCACATTGATCTAATTTGGTGGTCTGAATGATTTCTTTAACTTGAGGCCTGCGAGTAGAGATGAGAGTTCTGATACTTCGAAGCACCTGGTTAGAGTGATGATAAAGGTTGTATGGACTAAGAATGGGTAACTCAATTTACTGAATCATCTTCTGGAAGGTGATGAATTTCAACAAGGTTGACAATCTTGTTGGATAAAGATCTTGAGGAGAGAAAAAGGAGGAAAGGCAAACGGGTTCAAGACTTGTTGATTCACTCATGAGGCCTGAGTTTCTCCTTACTGACCGTTACTCATAATATGTTACCACTGTCGTGTTGATAACTGGCTCTGATACCAAATTAGTAAGGTAGCTGCTTAACATGATGAGTAAATTCAATATTCAGGTAAGGCTCACCAACATCATCTTAAGGGAGCCACTTTAGGATTCATGAACGTACTAATAATAAAATGTTTGAACCCATTTTACACAGTGCTTTGGTCTACATTGATGATATTCTTCTTTTCTCTGAAGATCAGCATTCTCATAAAATCATGTTATCTCAATTTGTTGATCTTATCAAATAGTATGGAATCATGCTCTCAGCAAAGAAAGTCGAAATTGGAGCTACGAGGATTGAGTTTATGGGAATGATTTTTTAAGATTGCAAATTTTAACCAGTCCCTCACATTGTAGTAGAATTGATAAAATTCCCCAATAAAGATTTATTAGTATTTGATGTGTTTAAGGTTGGGGCCCACCCTCGAGTGCATGGAAATCTTATCCTCAGGTCGAGGGGGACTTTGTCCTTGGTGCTTGAAGACCTCGTCCCCAGGTCTAAGGGATCTCGTCCTCGGATACTTGGGCACCTCATTGTAGGATACTTGGGTACCTCATCTTCAGGTCCAATGGGGACCTCATCCTTAGGTACTTGTGGACCTCGTCCTCATATACTTGGGGACCTCATCCTCGAGTTCAAGGGGACCTAGTCCTTGGGTACTTGGGGACATTTTCTGTAGGTACTTAGGGATCTGGTCCTCAGGTACTTGGAGACCTCGTCCTCAGGTGCAAAGAGACCTTGTCCATGGGTACTTGAGGACCTCATCATCGAGTTCAAGGGGACCTATTCCTCGGGTACTTAGGGACCTCATCCTCGGGTGCAAAGGGACTTTGTCCTCGGGTCCAAGTTGACCTCATCCTTGGGTACTTGTGTACCTCGTCGTAAGGTACTTGGGTATCTCATCCTCATGTGTAAGGGGACCTCATCCCCGTATGTAAGAGGGACCTCATCCTTAGTTACTTGGGTGCTTCATCCTAGGGTGCTTGGGTACCATACCCTAAGGTACTTGGGTACCTCGTCCTGGGGTACTTGGATATCTCGTCTTGGGGTACTTGGGTACCTCATCCTGGGGTACTTGGGTACCTTATCCTTAGGGACTTGGGTACCTCTTCCTAGGATGTTCTTTTATTAATGCCTGAAAATGGTTATAACAGTTACCCCCAACTTCCAAGTATGAAGTATGCTGACGACTTTAGAAGTTGTCATGAGCAAATTTGTGTTGATTTTTTTTTCTAATTATGAGACATGACGAGTTTATTCCCTTCTTATTTAGCAAGAGCTTTCCAGAGGGTATATAATTTGCAATGGCGAGTGTGAGACATAGTTGGAGCTCGAGTTTGAAGCTGAATACACAACCATTTTTACTTTAACTTTGTGTTAAAGAGCACAAAGTAAGTAGGGTTGTTGTTGGGTTGCTGTTGAGCTCTCTACTTTAAGTTCACTTTGACGGGATGTCAAAGAGCTCGAAGTAAGTAAGCTGCTAGGTTACAGTCGAGGCGAGTCGCTGAGGTGCGAATTCCGTTAATTGCCGTGGGGTTTGACTAAGTTTCATACTTTAAGTTCACTTCGATTGGATGTCGAAGAGCCTAAAGTAAGTAGGGCTACTAGGTTGCGGCAGAAGCTCCATACTCTAAGTTCACTTCGATGGGGTGTCGAAGAGCTCGAAGTAAGTAGGGGTGATAAGTTGCAGGCAAGGTGAACTGTTAGGGTGCGACTTCCGCTAATTACCGTGGATTTCAGATGAGTTTCATACTTTGAGTTCACTTTGACTGGGTGTCGAAGAGCCTAAAATAAGTAAGGTTGCTAGATTACAGCCGAAGCTTCATACTTTAAGTTCACTTTGACAGGGTGTCGAAGAGCTCGAAGTAAGTAGGGCTGCTAGGTTGCAGCCGAGAGGAGTCGCTGGGGTGCGACTTCCATTAATTGCCGTAGGGTTCAGCCGAGTACCATTCTTTGAGTTCACTTCGACTGGGTGTTGAAGAGCCTAAAGTAAGTAGGGATGCTAGGTTGCAGCCGAAGCTCCATACGTTAAGTTCACTTCGAGGGGGTGTCGAAGAGCTCGAAGTAAGTAGGGTTACTAGGTTGTAGTCGAGACGAGTTACTAGGGTGTGACTTCTGCCAATTGTTGTGGGGCTCGGTTGAGTTTCATACTTTGAGTTCACTACAAATGATAATTAGTCGGTCACCATGGTGACTTCATGGAGGATGGACCAGGAGTTACTTCAAATGACTTAGGTGAGAGTGAACTTAGGGTCACTTTTGTTGGCAATGGTGAGCCTGGGTTCACTTCACATGACTTAGCTGATGGTGAGCTTGAGGTCACCTCAAATGACTTAGAAGAAAGTTGAGCTTGGAATCACCTTATATGGCTTTAGCAAGATTGAGCTTGGTGTCACCTCAAGTGACTTAGGTAAGGGTGAGTTTAAGGTCAACATAAATGACTTAGGTGAGGGTGTTCCCGTGATCTTCTCGAATGACTTAGCTGAGTTGGGGTTACCTATAATGACTTCATCAAGATTAGGTTTAAGGTCACCTCAAATGACCTAGGTGAGGGTGAGTTTGGGGTCACCTCGGATGACTTCAAAGAGGATGAGCTCGGTTCACCTTAGGGGCTTCAGTGTGGTTGAGCTTCGGTCACCTAAGGAGGCTTAGGTGAAGGTGAGCTTGTGGTCACTGGCGAGGACGGTCCTCAGGTCACCTAAGATGGCTTAGGCGGGGGTGAACTTAATGTCACTTATGAGGACGGGCCTCGGGTCACCTAAGGTGGCTTAGGTGAGGGTGATCTTAGGGTCACCGACAAGGATAAACCTTGGGTCACATAAGGTGGCTTGGGTGAGGATGAGATTGGGGTCACTAATGATAATGAGCCTTGGGTCACCTAAGGTGGCTTAGGTGAGGGTGAGCTTAGGGTCACCGACAAGGATGAGCCTGGGATCACCTAAGATGGCTTAGGTGAGGGTGAGCTTTGGGTCACCTACGAGGATGAGCATTGGATCACCTAAGATGGCTTAGATGAGGCTATGCTTGAGATCATCGGTGAGGATGAGCCTGAGGTTACCTTAGGTAGCTTAAGTGAGGCTACACTTAGGATCACCGAGAAGCATGAGCCTTGGGGTCACCGGCGAAGATGATCTTTGGGTCACCTAAGGTGGCTTAGGTGAGGGTGAACTTAGGGTCATCAACGAGAATGAGCATTGGGTCACCTAACATGGCTTAGGTGACGGTAAGCTTAGGGTCACCTTTGATAAACATACAATGTTGTCTTTCCCATAATGATTTAGTGGATTGTTCCCAGATTTTATTCTTGTACTATTTTTGTTTTAAGTTCATCGAAAGATATTGCTTTCGTGGTGGTCAATTTACTAGTTTCCCTTAGTTTGATGTGAACAATTTTTTGGTGGGTCAAACTGAATACAAGATAGGTGACCAAAAAATACTTGATGAGGTCTTTGGAGAATGAGCTTAGGCACCTCAGTGACTTCTGCAAATGAGCTTCGGGATGCCTCAAATGGCGTCAAAAGATGAGTCTCGGGCCACCCTGGATGATTTTGGCAGTGGATGACGTTGGCAGTGGTATGGCGTTCACTTAAGCAAGATTGGGCTTAGGGGTCCTATATGACCAATGCAAAGTCTAGGGTTATCCCCTATGACTTAGGCGAGATTTAGCCTGAGGGTCATTACGTGTGACTTAGGTAGGCTCTAGAAGATGGTGATGTAAATATTTTATTTCAAGTGAGCTCTGGGATTGGGATGAGCTATGATATTCTTCTGGTCACTACCTGCCTTTCAAAGCAAGTAGTCGTCTCAAGTGGGTAGATCATAGAGCTTAGTCGTGTTCCCACAGACGGCGTCAATTGTTGATGGTCAAATCTCAGACGTGAGACTTTGTCAGAAATGTTTACACTTCACTCTCAAAACCTGCAATGGAGGAAGGTAAAGTAGGAGACCAAGCTGAGGGGGTGGTCTTCTCTTTACTCCTCCAAAGTTTAAGTCAGTATGGAGGTAGAGAAGAGTAAAGTAGAGACTAAGTCGGGAGTTTTTTGTGTTTTTTTGCATACCTTAAGGAATGCCATATCTCTATTTATATAGTGTTATTTCGGGTAGCTAGGCTAGCTGGGGCAGGGCAGCCTCATGTACGGACTATAGTCCACCCTCTAATGAGGTGCTATCTTGGAATAATCTCTAGCATTGGGCCTTTCCTATTGCATTGACAGGGATTGGTGATGATGTGTGGTGTCAGGACAGCTTGTCCTCATTGTCAAGGTACTATCTCGACCCTCATTGGACCGCTCATATTAAATGCTCTTGATGACACCCTGAGATGGTCAACTAATTGAATCATCGATTGATAGGCTTCGTATGTTCATCATTAGCATGCCTCCTGGTTGGTGGAGGTGTATTTAATGTCATTGATGACACTTTGTCCTCGGCTTGGTTCACGTCTCGATCTAGGAGCTGAGTTTGAGGGGGGTTGAAACTTTTCCCCCCTAAGAATTTTCCTTCTATCTAAGTATATTTTTCCTTCGCTAACCATTAGTGTCGATTCATTGAGGGAAGCCTCTTAATAGATAGACTTCAGTATTGGGATTGAGCTCGTATGTGATGCGTTTAAGGGGGACATCGTCCTTGGGTACTTGAGGACCTCATCCCCAGGTCTAGGGGACCTCGTCCTCAGGAACTTGGGTAACTCATCCTAGGATACTTGGGTACATTATCTTCGGGTACATTATCTTCAGGTCCAATGGGTATCTCATCCTCAGGTTAATGGGGACCTAGTCCTCGGGTACTTGGGGACCTTGTCCGTGGGTACTTAGGGATCTCGTTCTTGGGTTCAGGAGGACCTAGTCCTTGGGTGCTTGGGGTCCTCATCTCGGGTGCAAATGAACCTTATCCATGGATACTTGAGGGACTTAGTCCTTGAGTTCAGAGGGACCTAGTCCTTAGATACTTGGGGACGTAGTCCTCAGGAACTTAGGGAGTTTTTCCTCAGGTAAAGGGGACCTCGTCCTCGTGTACTTGGGTACCTCTCCTTGGGTGCAAGGGGACCTCGTCATCGAGTACTTGGATACCTCATCCTCGGGTGCAAGTGGAGCTCATCTTTGGGTACTTGGATACCTCGTCCTAGGGTGCTTGAGTACCTTATCTCGGGGTACTTGGGTACCTCATCCTGGGGTACTTGATTATCTCGTCCTATGATACTTGGGTACCTTATTTTTTGGTACTTGGGTACCTCGTCCTTGGGTACTTACCTCGTCCTAGCATATTTGGGTATACCCTTTAGTACTTGGGCACCTTGTTCTAGGATGATCTTTTATGAATGTCCAAAAAATGGGATAATAATTGTGTATAGTTTTCATTTCTCAAGAGATACAATAAATTAGATTCAACTCATTTAATTTAATTTTTTAGAAAAAAAATTTATCCAAATTTCATTTTTAATTTTGCACTCAAATGTAATAATTTCTAATATATTATTTGTACTAAAATAACTTTTAATATTCAATTTTCTCAACTCAAAAAGGTTTCTTTTTATTTCTTTTTATCTTATTTATGACATATATTTGTTCGGATTTCATTTTTTAGTAAAAAAATACTTAACAAATAATTTAAATTTCTAGTGATACAATCTTAATAAAACTTTTATTTGAATGGTTTAATTCTAATTTATTTCTTTTTTTCCTTGAAAATTATGAATTATAAAGAAAACTGGAGTAGTATAACTCGAGTTCATAACTTTTTAGGTATTAATCTGGTGCTTAATTAACCAACTCTGTAAACTTATCACATTATTTTAACTATAAATCTTAGATGATAACATTTTAGTTAACTTTTATTTTAGCTTTATAATAATTTTTAAATTTAGTTTATTTATTTCAAATTGACTTTTATTTTCAAATTTTTAAAATTACTTTACACTTACAAGCTCCTGATTTCAACTGGTTATAGATGAAAATTAAAAAAAAAAATATTACGAAATGGAAGAGGCAGTTTTCCCCTACCATACACGTCCCTCATCAAATATATTTGAGAAATTGAAACTTAAATATGTATCAATAGCTTGTTCCAATACACTCGGGTTTCACATATGGGAGCTCTTTCCGCAAACATTTTGGTAGGGAATGGTGTAGGAGGAAAAAAATTACAAAACTCTTAAAATAAATAAAATAAGGGAAAACTATACTTTTACCCTCCTATAGTTTGGGATAATTTTCACTTTTAATCCTACACTTCAAAAAGTTACAGTATGGATCATACAGTTATAATGTTCATCCACGTTTACCCTTCTATAAGTACTATATTATCATAAATTAATCGTCATAGAAGTCTTACGTGTCAATACGTGGCAAGTTAAAAGATGAAACGTCACTCTAAATTTTATCCCAATTGGCACGTCAGCTTTTACCCCCTATTTATTCCTTCTTTCTTCCTTGGGTCAACTCTACCTCAATGCTACTGTTTGGGATGTGTTTTTCTCAAACGTCATACACATTTTACTTCTTCAGAGCTCCATAGAAAATTATAATTCTTCATTTGACTGTCTTGCCCCATGAATGAATGACCATCACATGGGAATTTTTATTTGTGGCAGAAAAAAGCTTGAGTTGAAGTTAATTCTGGAAAACTTCAAAACCCACAAAAGAAAAACAGAAGAAAAGAAGGGAGAGAATTACGTATGTGTATGTATATCTGCATGACACCAAATCCCGAAAACCACACACACAGAGTATAACCCCTTTCCCAACTACTGTTCAACATAATAATTCCCACAAAGTTAGAGAGAGAGAGAAAACGAGTGAGACATTTTGTTTCGAACGGAAAGAAACACAAAAATTCCTCGTCTTTAACATTATCTTATCTCAGCTCTTCCCTAATTTCCACAAACTCCATTTCTAATTTCAAGGTTATTAGAAGATTCAAATTTGCATGTCGGGTCTTCTTACAGTATAGAATTCAAGATTGGTTTTTTGTTTTTCATCCTTTTCTGAATAGAACTAAAGGAAGAAGGAGAAGGAGATTAATTCAGTGAATTGAGAAGTGGGATATAGATATTTATGCCGGCGTGTTCTTCATCAGTACCATCTTTTTTTAGGTTACTCTTTTTCTCTTCTTAATGTTACTTTCTTATTAATTACTCCCCGAAACCCTAACATGTATATATATATATATATAGATGTGAAGGAAAACTTATTAATTGAAATGGGTTTTATTGGCAAGTAGTTATTTTGAATGTTTTGTTAAACAGCAAATCCAGATGCAGAAGTAATAGCACTATCGCCAAAGACGCTAATGGCCACAAACAGATTCATATGTGAAGTATGCAACAAAGGGTTTTAAAGGGAACAAAACCTACAGCTACACAGAAGAGGACGTATTCTACCATAGAAGCTAAAGAAAAAAACAAACAAAGAACCAAAGAGAAATGGTGTAGCGGAAGCTTCAAAGAGAACCTAACAATATCAAACAATGTTGAATCACGCACGATTACATGTAATTCAATTTTCTAAAACTTGTTAAATTTTGAGATTACCAGGATTTAGGCATCACTTCGATAAATCACAAAATATAAAAATTTGAAATTATAGAGAGAAAATATATCAAACAAATATCATAAGTTGTCGCATAAACTCTAAACAAAAGGTATTTAAACTATCTCAGAAAACTTTAAACATAAAAGAAAGGTAAAATTATGAAAATATCCAAAACTTGCGAAAATAGATTCTGAGCCTCTGAAAGTGCTTAAAATGACCTTTTATGGGCCTGAAGCCGGGCCCCGTGAGTCAACCCGAGCCAAAAGTTATGGCCTTCGAAAGGTGGACTGTGCGTGCGACGATCCATTCGCTCCAAAAACTCCAACGCTACACCGTCCGCATCATTCTCCCCAGGGCAGAGAAAATTTGATCTCGAATTTGCAGCCTTATCATCATCAGAAGAATCATATGAATCAGGGAATCAGATGTTTAACATTGAACACATATGCGGTATGAATGTGGCTAGACAGCTTCAACCGATAGGCATTTGGATTGATCTACTCAATAATCTCGATAGATCCAATCTTTTGGCAGACAACTTGTTGTAATCACCAACTGAAAAGCGAGCCTTAGTCAGGATTGCCCTCACGAAATCCCCAACATCAAAATTCACATGTATGCGCGTCCGATCAGCATCTTGTTTATATCGTGCATTTGCTGAACACAAGTTATCATGAAGCGGCCCTGTGAACATCCTGCAGACCAGATATAAACTCTTTTGCCTTACTGTGGACCTTCGACTTACTCTATCAAACCATCAAATCGAGTGGTCCCTTCGGTTGGTTTGAATAAACCACCTGAAAAGGACTGAAACCGGTATTGTGGTTGTCTGCATGGTTATGAGCAAACTCTCTCTGACACAGTTTCTTGTCCTAACTATTCACATATTTGCCAACCAAACAACGCAATATATTGCCCAAAGATCTGTTGACCACCTCAGTCTGTCCATCCATTTGAGGATGATAAGCACTACTAATTAGGATGATAAGCACTACTAATTGAGTTATTTATTAACCATATTCCACAAGCTGCGCAAAAAATGACTAATAAATCCGGTATCTCTATCAGAAACAATAGAAGCAGGCAGCCCATGTAGATGATATATCTCACGAAAAAATAATTTTACCACATGAACAGCATCAGTAGTTTTTTTGTAAAGGATAAAATGAACCATATTAGAGAAACGATTCACAACAACATAGATGTAATCATTACCTCTCTGCGTGCAAGGCAGCCTCAACACAAAATCCATACTAATATCCACCCAAGACTGAGAAGGAACTCGTAAGGGCATATATAATCTTGCATTAGTGGTAGATCCCTTAGATACTTGGTAAATTCTGTACTGTTGCACATATTTCTCTACCTCCTTACGAATCAGCCAAAAATACGACAACTGCACCAGTTGTAAGGTTCTATCTCTGCCAACGTGACCCTCACCATGAAGTTCCTTGATAATCTGCAATCGTAGGCTACAATCTAGGATACAAAGCTGATTCCCCTTAAACATAAATCTATCATGTAACAAGAAATATGTTTTCTTTCTAGTCTGTATGTCTTGGAGAACCATAGAGAAATAAGGCTCAGTACCAAGCAAATAAGAAAAAGAATCAAAACCAGGTACCTCAACCTGCATAGCAACCAACAAACTACTCATGCGACTTAATGTGTTTGCAACTCGGCTGGTTATCCCAGCCTTATGTTTGACCACAGAAGTGAATTTCTCGAGATAAGCATTCCACCTCGCATGTCTAGGAGACACTTTATCTTGTCAATACAAATGCCTCAAAGAGTCATGACCAGTATACAACATGAATTCCCTGTGAAATAGGTAATGACGCCAATGCTTCATAGTCTGTACTACTGAATAAAACTCAACGTCGTAAGTATTGTATCTGATTTTCATGCCGGACAGCTTCTCGCTGAAATAGGCCACTAGTATGCTACTTTGACTCAAAACTTCCCCAATCCCAACCTTAGAAGCGTCGTGTGTAACTTAAATGGCTTTGCAAAATCTGGCAACACTAAAATCGGTGCAGTGGTTAGGCGTTCCTTAATCGATCGAAACGTTGAATCTGCCTCATCGGTCCATGAAAACTTACCCCATTTCATACAATTGATTAATCGGCGCCATAATACTACTAAAGTATGGGATAAAACGCTTATAAAAAGACGCAAGACCATGAAAACTCCTAACCTTAGTAATCATTTTTTGTCTAGGTCACTGTCTCACTGCCTCAACTACCTGTAATCTGTCTCCAGAAACCACATACCCAAAAAACACACACTTCTTATTTGCTGCACAAAATTGTTCCCTGCGGAGTACAACTAAAACCTCTCTCACATTCAGCAGATGTTCCTCTGAGTTAGTGCTATAAATCAGAATATCATCAAAATATACAACTACAAATCTGCCAATAAAAGGTCTCAACAGTTGATTCATCACACGCATAAAAGTACTAGGGGCGTTAGACAACCCAAATGGCATCACAAACCACTTATATTACCCTTCACGAGTCTTAAAAGATGTTTTCCACTCATTCCCAGGCCTAACCTGAATTTGGTAGTAGCCACTCTTTAAATCATGCTTAGTAAACATAATAGCTCCACTAATCTGATCTAATAAATCATCCAAGTGGGGAATAGGAAATTGATACCTGACAATAATTTTATTGATAGCCTTACTATCCACACACATCCGCTAAGAACCATCCTCATTTGGTGTCAATAAGGCTGGCACAACACATGGACTTATACTCTCTCTGATATGTCCCTTGGCCAATAAGGCTGGCTCCTCATGCTCGATGAGACTCATCTTGTACTGAGGTCTGTTCGGTAAAACTGCTCTGGGGACCAGATCTATATGGTGATGTATATCACATAGAGGTGACAGTCTATCTGGTAATTCATCCAAAAATACACTAAAAATTCTGTTAATAAGGGAACCATCGTATCTGGAACTGCTATAGTCTTCGCTGCCTAATTCCCAATCAACATGGATGCTCTCTGAATCTTGTAACTCCTCATCAAATTGAGCTAAAGACAATAAATTCGTACTAGTCCCTCCAGCTGATTATTTATCTACTGGTTTATTAGGCACCAACACAATTTTGTCCCACCAAACATAAAACTATAAGTGTTAGCTCGTCTGTCATGGATCCTCACTCAATCATACTCCTAAGGGACCCTATAAAAAACGACAAGCATCCATGGCCACTATAGTGCATCAAACATCATCCTTATACTTTGTTCCAACAGAAAACGTAACAAGAGCACGTTTAGAAACGGTTACCTCACCACATTTCTTAAGCCAGGCTAGTTTGTAAGTTTTGGGATGTTTCTCGTCTTAAAAGTCAGTTCTGCACTACCTCTTCTGAAATGATATTTTCACAAGGCGTGACTGTTTATCCATCATCAATGCTCTCTAATGTGCTTCTGACACAGACACTGTATCGAACTTATTAAGGGTATCCTGAATCTGAACTCTTAATCCTCCAATGTATCTCGCAACCAACTATTCCTCCATTACTTGGATCTCGTTTCTGTCCATCAACTGGTAAAATTTCGTAGTATAATCATCCACCGATCTCAAACCCTGTTTCCAATTCTACAACTTTTGATACAAAATCCGCTGATAATTATATGGCAAAAACACAGCTCGCAGATGTTTCTTCATCTTTTCCCAAGAAGAAATTTTTTACTAACCCAACCTGGTACGAGATAGCTTCAATTGCTGCAACCATGTTGTAGCCCTACCGCGCAACCTAGTCGCCACCAAATGTACTCGTTTGTTCTCTGGCATTCCTTTGAACTCTAAAATCTCCTCAATAGTCGCCAACCAGTCAAGGAACTTCTTAGCCTGAAGACTGCCATGAAATTTTGGTATTTCATTCTGCATACCGGCCTCTCACCGCCTATTATCCTCGTCCACTTGGACTTTCTGCCACCTACAACGGACATGTGGAATGTCCTTGTAGTATTCTCCTCCGTCCTCCCCTTTTGATTCGTCTACCCAATCCCCTACCTGATCAGATTTTACGGTTCAGGCATATTCCTCATAGTCTGATTCCCCACCATATTAACCATTCATTCGGTTAATTGTTCCAACATTCACTCCATACGTTGGTCCACAATCTGCCCGATTTGATGTTCTGGCTGGACGCCATCATCGCGCTCATAAACCTCCTTAACTTGTTGTTTTCGGTGCTGGTTTCATCGTGGTGCCATGAATAATACATATCAGTTTTAGCTCTGATACCAACTGATGTAGCGAAAGCCTCAAAGAAAACCTAACAATATCAAACATTGTTGAATCACGCATGATTACCACTAATTCGATCTTTTTAAACCTGATGAATTCTAAGATTACCAAGATTTAGGCATCAATTTCGATAAATCATGAAATACCAGAAATTAGAATTATAGAGAGAAAACGTCTCAAACAAATATCATAAGTTGTCGCATAAAAACTAAACAAAAGATGTTTAATTGTCTCAGAAAACCCTAAACATACAACAAGAAAGGTAAAATTATGAAAATGTCCAAAACTTGCGAAGACAGCTTCCAGGCCTCCGAAAGTGCTTAAACGACCTTTTTTGGGCCTAAAATCGAGCCGTAATGGGTAATCCTTATATATGCATAGATCTCTGAGCGAGCTTTGATTTGATATCTTATAAGCCTCGTGAGTCAACCCGAGTCAAAAGTTATGGCCTCTGAAAAGTGGATTACGCGTGCGACGATCCATTCACTCTAAAAACTCCAACTCTACATTGTCCGCATCAAGAAAGGTTTATTTATGTCCCGAACCAACATGTGTTCATCACGATCAGTCTCGGAAGGCAGAAGGAAGAAGAAGAAAAAAATAGAGGGGGTAAAAGCTGATGTGGCAATGAGGGTAAAATTTTGAGTGATGTGGTGTCTTTTAACTTGTTACGAATTGCACATAGGACTTTCGTGACAGTTCATTAATTTATTCTGACGGAGTACTTACGAAAGGACAAACATGGATCAACATTATAACTGTAAGGTTTATACTGCTATTTTTTAAAAATGTATGATTAAAAATAAAAGTTACCACAAACTCCAAGGTAAAAGTATAGTTTACCCATAAAATAAAAGAACACTATCATTTACTATTTTCATTAAGGCTTAAATGAACCACAACTCTATTTCGGTTACTTTGTAATCTCATCTCTTATGATGTCTGAAACTTTTTCCTTTCCGTAATCTCATCTCTTATGATCGTAATCTCATCTCTTATGATCCTAATCTCATCTCTTATGATGTCTGAAACTTTTTTCTTTCCGTAATCATTTTAATTTTTTGAAAAAATGGGACGTTTAAAATATTTCAGTATTTTTGATATTCTGTTTTAAAAAAAGTTTAATCATATAAAATTTATTATATATAATATGAATAAAAAAATTTGAATAATGATTAATTAATGTATGAAAATAGTTTCTTGCTAAAATCAATACATAATTCTCATTAAAAAATCATGCAATTATGTTTTAGTTACTAAATTTTATTTACTAGTAGGAACAATAAAGTTAACTTTTCTAATGATAAAATAGTATAAAGTTAAATATACAAAACCGACTTTGTCTCTTTAAAAATAAAGTAGAAAAGAATATTAAAAAATAAACTTTAAATTTAAGCAAGATATGAACAAGCGCCACTGAAGCAGTAGTAACCATGTAATCTTTTTATCATTTGGATTTATATTTCACCGAAAATTTTCACAAATTTGTACCCCTTATTTCATTCTGCTCCCATGTTGAAACCGAAATATTTCAACTATTCCTGCCGGAACAGATGATAATTAGTCACTAGACTTATACAATTTTTTTTTTGAATAATTTAGTCCATAAACTTTAAAGTTTTACAATCATATCCCCTTCGTGCAAAATTTGTTAGTTTTAGTGTCTTTACTTAAAAGAAACACATACTGGCCTCCAAAACTCATTTAATACCAAAATGTTTTGAATTTTGAACAAGTGATTTGTACTAAAAAAAAAAGAGGTTTTTATAATTGCATACTTTGCAGAACTAAAACTTAATCTATATGAAATTGTCGTCAATTTTAGCACATGAATAACTCAGTAAAAGATCTGACAGAAACACGTCTGCCTAAACTAATAGATTTTGCTTGCCAAGTTTTTAAAGTACAAGTATTAAGTTTGTCAAATAAAAAACTTAAGAGGGTGTAGTTATCAAAGAGGCAAAGTAGAGTCTATGTTTTTACACCTTAGCCTTTCATTTACTCGTGTGTCTTGAGATCAAATGGTATACATCTTTTGCATTTGCCCAAAATCATTGTCTTTAAACCTTCTTGATTGAATGATCAAAACTTCAATTCAGGTTCAAAGAAGTACTGCACAGAACTTTATGATGAAGACAATACTGCAGTCACTTTTAGGTAATGACACGAGTCCACTTACAAAAAATATCATATATATTCAACGGTTCATAAACTGAGTTCACGTCATCTAATAGCCAAGAAGTAATAAATTTGACCTAACTATCGCTTGCACAACTCTCAATTGATCCATCGGTACTTTATTAAGGTATGATTATCTTAACGACCTTTGAAATAACAGAGGGATAACAAGCTCTATCCATTAAGAGTATATATATTTACAAATAAATGTGAATTTAGAAATTTGACCTAACTATCATAATGTTTTGATTCGATTCTCTAATTACTTCTCAACCATACCCTTGTAATCTTTGAACTTTTCAAATATTTCAGATTTTGGCGCATTAGATAAACATGTCCAAAACGTGAGTAGTTATCAGTGAAGGTTACGAAATACTCATAACCTCTTCTTGCTTGGATATTTAAGGGCCCACATACATCACATGTACGAGTTCGAAGCATTGAGTGACTCTTTCCCCCTTCGCTGAAAATGGTCTCTTGGTCATTAGGCCTTCTATGTAAGATCCGCATGTGGGTCGTGAATTTAGTGATCTCACACTTAAAGTTTATAATGGATCATCATTTGCAAGTCTTTTGATCATGTCTAGGCCAATCTGATCAGGACGCAAGTGCGACAAGTAAGTTAGATCGATTGAGTCAGACTTCAACATTTTACTATCTTTTTGTAAATCAGTATTTACTTCAGTTTCACATATCATTTGAACTTTTGATTTTACATAGAATAAGTTTTTTATCATGCGGGCAATAGTAATCAAGCATTCATTTCTAAAAATACTAATATCATTATTAATGAAATTCATAGAAAATCCTTACTCAATTAAACTAACTACTGAAATAAGATTTTTCTAAAAAACTGTGATAAAATAAACATCACGCAAAATCTAATAACTGATCTCAAATAATAATTTAATCGGTCCAACTGGTACTGTCGAGACTAGTGCTCCATTCCACCAATGGAAGTTAAACTAGCCCTCGTTAAACCTTCTATTTTCATTGAATCCCTACAAGGAACAACAAATATGGTTAGTGGTTGCAGAGTCTACAATCCACGAAAAAATAGACTCAGCTACAATACAGGCTTCAGTATCAAGTAATGTAACTTTGGATTTCAACTCCTTGAGATAATCCGGGCAGTTGCGTTTTCAATGACCAGTGACTCTGCAATGATGACACTTGTCTTTTGACTTGTCCACTTTTGTAAGGCTATTGTCTTTCACAGCTTTTGAGTTCGCCTTTTTAGCTTTCTTCAGACTTCTCTTGTGTTTCTTTTTGGCACCAGGGGTGGAAGGCTTACTTTTAGTAAAGTTTGCCTCTTCATTTTTTCTCTTGCCCTTTAGAAACAGGGTCTCAACAGCTTGCAACTCCTTCATAAGTTTCAGAAGAGTGTACCTCAACTTATTCATCGAATAATTAAGTTTAAAACTCTCAAAAGTGTCTGACAGGGTCTCGATGATCATATCAACTTGAGTCTTGCCATCTACCTCAGCTATCATGAACTCCATCTTATTTAGATAATTAATGATCAGCTTCATATGTTCTCTGACAATAGTTCCAGGTTTCATCCGGTAGTTCATTAAGTTTCACACAGCAGCCTGTTTGGCTTGACGACCCTGATCCCCGAACATTTCAGTGATATTCAACATCATATCAGCAGCGGTCTCCATATTATGATGTTGTTGTTGCAACACATTGTTAACTGATGCCAAGATGTAACACCTGGCGATCTCATCAGAACCCAGCCAAGAAGTATAGGCATCATTTTCCTCCTAAGTTGATTCAGCAATAGGCTCAAAGGGATGAGGGTGGTGAGCACGAACTTATAATTTTCTACCGTTAGCACAATATCAAGATTACATTTCCAATCCACGTAATTTTTGCTAGTGAGCTTGTTTGCATTCAAGATTGTTGAGAGTGGGGATAATGCCATAGTTACTGAAAAGAAAAAATAAAGTGGTGTAAATAAATACTTAATCATTTAGGAAAATATGATGCATGATGCAAATACTTAAATATTTAAAAATCTGATAAAAATATATTACTTCCATCATTTTACGATCAACAACGATAGCTCGTCTCATCTAGGGACAACGCCCGAGCTACCTCCTATCGCATCGAGACTCTTCTCATTTGGTTAACACTTCTCAAAACCTCACTACATCTAGCTCAACCAATCACCAATAGTTTTGGTCAGCTTAGACCCATTGACTACCTCCTATGACAGAATTCAATATACTTCGGTCTAAGTGTTTGACAAATGCATCAGCTTTAAAGGTTGTTATGAACTAATAGTTCGTCTAGAAACGGTCTTGCCTCACCTCTTCCTTTATAAGCTTTAGCTTCTCAAGAAACTCGATAACTCAAAATAACACGATTCTCAAGTTTCTCTCACTAAAGAGAGGACTGCTAGGGCGACTCTAAACCATTACTCATCCCACTTAGTTTTTGAAAAAAAATGATTTTTCTTTACTTTTTCAAAAAAACATAACTCCTTTTAAATTTGAAAAGCAAGTTTTCAAAAATTATAAACTTTTATAAAATTTAAATCAGAATTTAAAATTTATAACTTTTATAAAATTCGCATTGTATTTAAAATTATAACCCAGTATAAATTTAAACTACAATGATGCATATACATGTTACATGGAAATTTGATATTGGCGTATCCCTATTTCTATATGGTATGTTATATGAATATGCGAGATTAATAATAAATCATACATTCAAAATTAATCTCTATGATTCATTTCTAATTACAACCTATAAAAAGTAATAAATAAATTATAATAATTTAAATACTAGTTTTCATAGCGTCTGTAATTATCTCATTCTCCTTCGGGAAGTCCCACCTTTTTGTAACCCTTCACCAAGGTCTAGTCCCATTTTCAAATTTTCCTTAACAACCGCTAGCTAAAAAAGAAAACAAAATCAATAATTGATTATCATTCCATTTCCATTAAAAAAAATATTAACATATGAATTGAAGGATAGTAAAAATTCAAAATATCTAATTAATTGTAAGGGCCCCATAAAATCAGATTATGGAATTTGTAAAAACCCAGATGAGTTTATGCAATCAAATCTTGTAAAAGTGGATCTAATAATCTATAAATAGATTAGAACTCTATTTGGTCTTAGGGTATTAGGTGTTAAAACATCCCTCAAGCTTTATCACTCAAGTCCAAGAGGCTACGAAATCAAACTTATTCACATTTTTTTATTGGAATCAAATCTCAAGTCCATGCTAATTATTTGGGCCAAGCAACACTTTCTCAGTTCAAAACCTCAACAGGCTTGGTAGGTCCAAGCCAGCCCAAGGCCCAACATGGTCTTAGGCGCGCTAGGGTTTCCAAAACCCTAGGGCTTCCTAAACCCTTGTGTTGCCCTTTAGGGATTCCAAATCCCATTGAATGTACGGCAACCAAGGACGGTGGCAGTTGATAGGGTCGTACGGCGGATGGTGGTGCGCGGCGGAGTGGCGCCAAGCACGGTGGACGGTGGAATTTAACGATACTACTCTTTGAAAAATTAAATTACATAAAATTCTATGCTTTAATTTTGACATACATCAATTCTAAAATTCAAAAATAACACTTAGAGCTAACCGATCAGGATCCATTCATAAAACAAATTCAAACATACTTTCAATCTACCATACAAAAATTATATGTCAATATTATCATATTCATCCGTACATACATTTAATACAAAATATGCATATTCAAAAACCATAGGCTCTGGTACCAGTTGTTGGATCAGGTTTTAGATTTTGAAGAAAAATTAATGAACCGTGACAAGTTCATGAGCCGAATTTCAACAAAATTCCATACAAACGTTTAATCCGATTTAACGTAAATCAATCAATGAACATGCATAATGATATAAATGTATCGAGAAAATATTGTAACAATTTATACATTTTTCAATTAACAGAGAATTTCTGATTTGGCGGGATCCAATTCATATCTCACGTTCTTCGTTCTTCACAGAGTTAGTAATTAATCTTCACCTTAGAGTTTTCGGTGGCAACTAGTGAGGGAGGGTGAGAGAAACCTTTTTCTGCTCTGGTTTAACACACTGTGGTTAGGGTTAGAGATAGAACCCTAATGCATTCTCTTATATATTAATTATAGAATTTACCCATATATCCCTATATGATAAAACCTACACTACAAGAAAAATGGTTTTCCCCGGTGGTTTCACTCCGGCGGTTATGCCAACCGCTGCTACCAACCTTTAAATCTCTAATTTTTCCTATCGCCAAAACCTGCACAATCTCCCTCTCTCTCTGCAATAGGCGACGCGAACCTCTGTGCACCTCTACCATAATTTTTTGTGGTAAGCTCCCCCACCGCGAGCTCCTCCATGATCTGCAGGTACATACTTGATTCCCACTCAAACTCATCAGTTTTCTCTTTGTCTCTCTTAGATCTTTGTCTTCTATACAGGTTTCTCTACCACCTTGATCTCCTCTGTGTCTACTGCCAAGTTCCCTCAACCCTTGCCTCTCAACTCTACCACTTCCAGATCTAGTGAGAAGCCTCATACCGTTTATGAGCTTTATTTTGAATTTGCATATTTCGTGCTTGTTTTTTTTTATTTGCATTAGTAGCTGATGGTTATATATTTTTCTCGGCTGAGTTATGGATTATTAAGGCATCATGCTCCTTATTGAAGGCTGTATGAAGTCACCAATTTTTTGTTAACTATCAGTAGTTGACGTTAGTTCTGTCTGCTTGCCTAAATTGGTTTATATATTGAGGGTGTGTCAAAATTAGGAAGATAAAGTAAATGATATGGAGAGGAGTTAAAAGCTTAAGTTTTTACCATATTTCATTATTGGTGCCTGCTTTTATGTACTTCATTGGCTCTTTTCTAATCAATGCTTATGCGCCTAGTAATTGTATTTGAAAGTAGTTAAATTAAAACTCTGAAAAAGTAGGTTTTTAAGATCTGGCTCATGGAAAGAGTGGTTTTTCAAAATGGTAGAAACCGCCGGCATAGGTGTTAGAAAAAAAATTCTCGACATTTACCGGCAGTTTAAACCGCCGGTGAAGGAGGAAAAAGCTGCCAGTGAAGGTAAAACCTTACCGGCGGTTGACAAAATTGCTGCCAAATATATAGTGAGAAATTTACATTCTCCCTGCACTGTGATGTGTGGTTTTTACATTTCACCTAGAGCCAAAACTGTGTCTAAAGTTCAAATTGATGAATTAAATTGATCCATATCAATCAATTAATTAATTTCTTTCATTTATTAATTATCTAATAATTAGAAAATAATAAAATAATTAATTTAAACATTAATTTTGCTCTTCACTAATTTAATGAGTGCACCATGGTCCAAAACACGTTTTTGATCCGACTAACGTTGTTCCTCATTTATGTCCTTATGAGCTACACTTGACCTATTTTATCCCGGCATCGTACGACTCTACTATAAGTCTGATGCCGAGTAAACTCTCGATTCATGCGCGTTACATTTTTTATTGGTGCAAACAAACATTTATATTTCACGGTCCATAAAATATTTAACGTTATTATCCTTTGTGAATATCAGTAACAATAGCGGGATGTAAAATTACTATTTTACCCACCTAGTTATTATTTCCTTAACTCCTTTATTGACTGTGAATAAGACTCGCATTTTAGTAAAATAACTCGTACAAATCACCATGTCTTATTCAATGACTCATGTTATCGAGTACCAGACCCGGTTTGTTTATTTACACACTCATCAATAAATCATAAGGTAATATTGTTGCTTTTACAATCTCACCACGAATTCAATATATGTGAATCACGCAACATAGTTTAATCATGATCTTAATAGTCGAGGTATTGTCTGGTAATTTGAACTCACTCATTTGACGTATCAAAGATCACAAGTAACTAGGTCAAGTTAGGTATTCACCTCAAGATTAAGGTAATTATGAAAATACCCTTAAAGTATAATAATTAGATCTAGATCGAGATAAATAGCTTTACTCTAAACTAATTGGTTACTGACCTATTCAACATGTTCCATAACATGTCTAGGTCAACTGTTAGAGTCTTCACTGTCATGCCACGAGACCAACATCATTTGGTTCAACCTAACAGACATAATTAGACTCGATTGTCCAGTTGATACTAAGACTACGAATAATATTCTAAACTATCTCAGAAAATTTTGTCTAGAAGATCGCTCGGTCTTTACTCTTCTTTCGTTGACAATAGTTCTAGGACATAAGTAAGTTATAAACACACTTTAATCAAAGAAAACTTTCATTAATTCATAAAATTCAGTAATACATAAAATGTCAAAATAACTGTTTACTCATTAAAAGTTATTACACCATACTTTATGGATATAATTCCAACAGGAAGACCGAGTATAAGGTTTGAATTTGGATAGATTTTCTAGTGGGCTTTGAAACCCCAAGACCCTGGAAGGAATTTTGTTTATGCATAAGCTGATGTGAATACAGCCTCCCCAATATGTTTTTGGCATATTTTGTTGAAACAATAAGGCTCTAGTGCACTGAAGAAGATGTCATTTTTTTCTTCCTGTCACTCCATTTTGTTGTGGAGTGGTGATGGATGATGATTCATGTATAATTCATTCTTTTTGGAAATACGAACTCAAGATTTGATTGAAATAATCATGAGCATTATCTTAACGGAAGTGCTTTATCTTGTTGTCAAATTGATTTTGAATCATTGCATGAAAGATAGGAGAAATATGACTCACGTCAGACTGATTCTTGAGTAACTAAATCCAAGACACTCTTGTGCAATCATCAATAAATATGACAAACCACTTAAACCCTAAGATGTTTGGGACAATCGATGGCCCCCAAATATCACTATGGATTAAAAAGAAAGGAAAGGAAGATCTTTTATTATTGACAGGGAATGGTACACGAGTGTGTTTCACATACTCACAAATATCACAATGAAAAGACTAAACATCGAACCCCTTGAACAAAGAAGGAAATATAATTTTCAACGTAGGAAATGACACATAACCTAGACGCCTACGATGTAACCATATTACATCTTTAATGGAAGAACAAAATAATGTAGACAGGGCAGATTTACTGAATTTATGTTGACTTGATGTATCTAAATAATAGAGTCCATTATGCTCCTTAGAAATTCCAATCATCTTCCCCAAACCCTGGTCCTGAAATTCACAACAAGAATCATGGAATATAATACAGCCAGTTAGATCTTTGGTAAGTTTTTGTATGGAAACCACATTTGTAGATAATTGAGGAACATGGAGAACATTTTTCAGCATTGATTTTGGGGTAACTTGGACATCTCTTATTCCTACTATTGTGGTTGTAAAACCATCAGAAACAATAATCTTTATACTGCTAAGGCATGGGGTATGGGTTTTAAATTTATTTGAAATATGAGTCATATGGTCCGTAGCACCAGAGTCGAGGATCCAAGCGTTTCTAAGCTCATTACCTAAAGCATTTAACCCAAGAGAGATTAAAGCGTCACCTGAAAGTTTCAATGAACACATACCCTGATTTGTGGGTCGAGAATTGTTAGCTGCTGAATTTTAACAGTTCCCAACATACTTCTAATCTTTTCAATTTCCTCTATATTAAATCCTTCAAACACCTGAGTTGGGTCTTGAACCCACACATGAGCCTGCATTTGCTGGCCACCTCTATGTCCCCATTCATGACTGTGTTGTGGATAGTTTGCCATGTAGTTTCCAGTATCATTCTTTGGTGTGTCGTGATTTCTTACAGTACGTGCATCATAACTCATCACGAATTTCTTGCACACTTGGCTGGATGGTCTTGTTTGGAGCAGTTTTGCCCAGTACCATCCCCTGAGGTTTAGAGCATAGAAGAGCACAATTTTTGGTCGAAGAAGACTCTAACATAATACCTCTGCGGCTCTCTTCAGCACAAACCAAAGATATTACTTCGACTAAGGATTGAAATTCAGGTCTGTTTAGAATTTGAATTCATACAAAATCAAATTCAAAATTTAAGCCAATCAAGAAATCATAAACTCGATCCCTTTCTATAAATGTTTTGATTGCCGCCTCACATTAGCCACAATTCAAATCAATTGTTCTATAATAATCCAGTTCCTACCACCAATTTTACAAAAAATTGGCATATTCTGTCACCATTTTTAACCCATGTCCATAACCAATTGTCTTCGTCTTGATATCATATATAATAGCTCCATCTTTGATCTTAAAATACGTCTTATGAAGGACATCCCAAATCACCTTTGCTGTAGAGAGAAACATACATGTATCACTGATTTCAGGGCTCATGGAATTCCATAACCATGACATGATCATTGAATCCTCTTCTTTGCACGCTTCAAATCATGTCGTTCCGCTCTCTAGTGCTATCTCCAGTAGGTGACCCAACTTTTCCATTCCTTTCAAGAACGTTCGAACTAGTTGAGACTGCTTCAAGTAATTTTTTTCCATTCATCTATATGCTACCTGGATGTTTAGAAGCTCGGTTGTCCTCCGTGTAATATGTTCTTCCTCCATTGTTGAAAACAGCGATGGCGTTGAAGATACAACATCCACCATGATTGAATAGGATCAGATAATAGGTGGAAAATAGGAATAAGAAAAATAAGTAGCAATGAAGGCTGGGATGAACAATAAGTGACGATGATATTTTTTTGGAAACCCTAGCCAAGTGGCTGTGATGTTTTCCCAGAAACCCTAGCCGAGCTTTGATATCATGTAGAAAAAGAATTTTAATATTGTATTAATTCAATAATGATTTACAATTCATTCTAGTCTATATATATACAAGTTTCTGTTACACTAAACTAGGAAGGATCACATCTAATTCCCTTCACTTTAGGACCAGATTATTAGCCCTGATTTCCTCTACCAACTTTCCTAAAATATCTCCTAAGATCACTCATCCAAGATTTCCTACAATCTGTATTGTGTAGATTGATACAATCAGTTGAGCTATTCGGGAAGACTACAAGCATCAGAACATTTACGAGAACACTTATGTAGGCCACCTAAAGAACAAGGAGTCAAACGGGAGCAAGACAGATGTGCTTTAGTGCACAAGTGCACGTTCTTCAAGTGGATACGAGCTCTATGCGAGCGTACATAACCCAAATAGTTGAGGAGAAAAGAAATATGATGATTGTCCAAGAAAAAATCATGACAACTTTGACAATTCTTTTAGATCGAGACAGTGGAAAGCCTCGAGCCGAAGACAATAAGCCACATGTCACCCAACATGAGAAGAAGAAGAACGAGGGTTTGATCATGAATTAATTCCCCTCGCTGAAGAAGAGCATCCTGACTCTTCATCACCCTTAGATGAAGTTGATAATGATGATTCTTGCGTCCAGCTGCATGCTTTCAGGAAATCAATTGCTGACTTGCTATTGGTCAAGGAACCATCAGTCGAGATGAGTGGAATGTTTAAGGACATAAAAAGGTATTTTCTGTTTATTTGTATTTCATCTTTTCTATTAATATAACATGTATCATCTTACTAGTATTTTAACACCTTACTTAGGGTTGTTTGTTAGTAGAGCAAACAAGTTATAACTGCTACAAGACATGAACAAAGTTCTTTTAAAAGTCAATTTTTGATGCAGTTATGCAACACACAAGAGAGGAATGCAACCACTAATTCACCATATTTGAAGGGTAATGCAACCACTAAATGATAAAGAAAGTTATTTAAATTGGGTACAACACATTGCGGGAGACACGTGAAGTCAAAGATCAACGTTTAGTGGAGTATGTAATTGAGAAAAGTCAGTGGATAAGTAGTAATCACAATAATATGATAAAATTTGACTCATGGTCACTTTCTTTTTTTGATTAAGTTTGTCTATTATTTATCTTATTTAGTGAGGTTCTTGTGAAATTCTCTCTGCACGGTGCTGACTGATAGCCCTCAAGACTCTCAGTCCATAGAGTTGACTTGGCATGTAGGTTATAAACTTTTTTGTCCTTATATTGACATTGGAGGCTTGTGTTGAGTAAAAAATTATCGATGCTGGTATCTACCAACGATGTTTACTGTGCGTATCTACTACTAAGGTACCATCCTAAATTTAGATTTGTAAGTAGTGTATAAATTATGTTTTTGTTGTGGCACTATAGTCTCAATGCGTTTCGAATTTGGAAAAATTTCATCATTCTGAGCGTGAACACAACTTTGTGGAGAGATACACGGGCTTGCATGAGCTCCATACCATGATAAGCAAATTTAATGTAGTTAAGTTTATAAAGTATAACATAATATGGTTGTCTAAATGTGTTGCGTAATATAGATTTGTATCTCGATACACGACGGTAAAGATCATTGGTTTCTCACCATAATCTTCATTCTGAAATAGGAAGTCACCATATGGGACACCTTGTAAGATGGACAGAGTAATAAGGCTCATGCAAGTATTCTACTTTCATAACAATGAACATGTGACGACACGGTATCCTCATTGACTCAAACTTACCACAGGTGCACTTTAGTGTATCAAGTTGTTGATCACGTGTCACTACATATGTATCATTCGGTACTTTAAACTCGACCAATGAATATTTTTTACCTCCCCATCATGCGTCATACCATAAACTATAAAGGTTGTCTCACTACATATGTATCACATGCTTGAATAGTTTTCGTGAGTACAAATTTGCCGCATGTTGATTTAATTTGTGTAGGTGTGTTTGGCGCATAGACATACCATTTGTCAACTTAAAATCATCCAACCTCTCTGTGTGTCAAATATGTGCCAACGCCTGATCAAATTGTAGTACAAATTCAAAAAAAAATTGAAATGATGTTGAACGAATCAGTTGAGATATGCGTTCATACATTTTGATCGTTGCGTAGTTCTCATAATATCAAAGAATTTTCCGTGTTAGAAGGCTTCTGTCTAGCATTCTCGCTTTCCATACATCCATGTAACTTATTTATTTTTCCTAAGGTTAAAGGACACGAACAAGTGATCTCATTCCTCTTCGAACTCCTCCTCACCCAGGACATCAAACATGACTGTCTTGAAGGCTTGGAGAAATTTTGGGTTTTGCATATTTGATTGGGCATTTCGTTCAAGATGCCATGCACAAAATCGGTGATTACAATTGTGGAGTATTGTCTTGATTCCAATACTCATTTATATGTTTCAATAGTCACATCAATCAACAATGCACAACTGTATATCGTGGTCTTATTATGATCGTTCACACCTAGGAAAATCATGAGTGGCTTCTTGTATGTATTTATCTTGTACGTTGTATCAAATGCTAATACATCTCCTAAACATTGATAGTATAATTGGCATGTCGAGTCTGCCTAGAACAAATTTGCCAGACGTTTATCATTATCTATGTTGTATTTACAATACATATCTAGATCCATCTCCAATTTCACTATAAAAAATGTTTGAGCTACCTCTAAATCAGTTTCAATTATCTGCGATTTGTGGTGCCTATCCATTTTATTATACAGATTCATCCTTAAGAACCCCACATTTTCATAACTTCTTGTTTGGTCGACCATGTAGTCAAACACTTGACTTAGACTGATAACCACATTGTGCAATCCTGGTGTCTGAGCCATGTCAGCATCATTCACTGCTCTATTAGATCAAAGAAATGGCACATCCTATGATGAGGCTATGGGATAGTTGTTGTAACGCCCCATTCGTGAGGGTTAAACATGTATGTAATTTCATAATTTAAGATTCCTCAAATCAATAGAAAACCTAATTTGAGAAAAACTCCAAATTAAAAACCCTAATTTTGTCATAATTTTAACATTAAATAACGGAAGCCTAAAATTATATAAAAAATATTTATTCAATAAACTGTAATAAATGCTATATTAAATCTGAAATAGAGTCAACGTGAAAATCCATAAGACGTGAAAAATTTAAACATATAAACATAAAATAAAACATGGAAATTCATAAATTCTTGTATCAATTGTACTTAACGAAAAAAGTTGTTTTTGATACCTTATAATCATGAATAACTGAAAATTTTCTAATTTCGCTAGCTATGGCATCTCTCACCCCTGCTACTCGCCATCACCTATAACACAATCATATATGGGAGAGTGAGTATTAAAAATACTTAGTAAGTAAATTTACATACTAATAAGCTTCACAACACATAAACATAAACATGTAACTCATACAACCATAATTTAACATATTCACTTAGTTATTAAATTACATAATGTACTTGTAATCAACATAGTTGAATTTCATGATTATCACGTAACTTAATCTTGTACTTGTAACATGTATGATCATGATTCGACTAGACATATTCCTCAATTGAAAATCTAATCAAAACTGATTCACACTTGAACTTATAACATGAACGGAATGGGTGCCCTAAAGCTGTTGTCACTTAAGGTTATCTTAACCTTAAAGACGCTAACATGAATATGGTGACAATCATCAGTGCTGATAAATGATGTGATTAGTTTGATTACTTGATAACTAAGGGATATGTCTAAGTATATTCTTTATTTATCAATCATTACACTTGAGTTAATTTCATGAATTATGATAACTTGTATCCTTGATTAACATGAAACTTATCCGTGAAGATAAATGATATAGCTAATGCAAGTATAATTCAAAGATCAATCATACATGCATGGTAAGTAACTGCATCATGATATAAAATTATAAATAAAACACTTGATCATAAGATTTAGTGACAAAAATAAATTAATAAAGTGATATTAAATTAAATACGCTACATTCATAACATATGAATCAAATTACTATATAAGTACACTTACCTGGACTGAAACAAACAAAATTTAGTAACTAATAACCTGAAATCCAAAGATACCGGATCATAAAATAATATGATAATAACTATAATTATTTAATTAATTAGAAGAGTGAACGGTGAAAAATAAACTAGGTAATATCTGATTGAGTGATTCAGATTTGTTCAACTAGATCTGGTCAGTCTGAACCGGTTTGGTTATGTTGTGTTAAGTCGGTTCAGTCTGGTTAGGTTGAACTAGTTTCAGGTTGGTTTGACTAGACTGGTTCAATCTGGTTTGGCTAAACCGATTCAGTCTGATTTGGTTCAGTTAAACCAGTTCGATCTGAGCAGTAACTGGGTCGGGTTGGGTCAAAAACCAACTGGGGTCATAAGACCCATATACAGTCAGAACAAAGAGAAAAATATTGGAGAAGAAGAAAATTGTTGCTTACCGAAGAAGATGGCGGTGATGAAGATCCATTACAACCACAAAGCAAACGATCAAGAGGCTGCCATTGAAAAGGAAAAGACAAAGAAACAAAGGGAAAATGAAGAGAAAAATGAGAGAGATAGAAAGAGGGAAAATAGAAAGTGACCTAGAGCTTAAAGAGAGAATGAAAAAGATTAAGCTTACCGGAATTTGAAGGACGGTGGCGATGCGGCGACGACTAAAATACAGAGACGTAAATATGATGCAAGTTGTTGAAAATTAGAGAACAAAATTTCAGATTTGGTTAAATATATATATATATATATATATATAAACATTGAAATAGAAAATCTGGATTGAGAAATAGAAAAAATGAGAAAAATAATAAGGAAAGAGGAAAGAAGAAGATGGCTTACCGGAGAATCAACAATGGAGAGACACGAAGAGGAAGAACGAGAGACAGAGGCTTGCTGGACAATGTTTGAAAGAGGGAGATGAAGAATAGCGGTTATGTTGGGGAGGAGAAACTGCCAGAGAGAGATGGAGAATGAGAGAGGAGAGGATGTAGTGTATATATTGTCTGAATGGTGGGTTTAAATTACAAAATAACCCATTTTTAAGTTCTTGGGGTATTAAAGTTGAGTTCAGGTTCAAAATCTTTAGCGACCCATTTTTTCTCCTTCTTATCGAAGTTCACTCTAAAATAAGCATGACAACCCACCCTTGTCAAGCCTCTTGGTTCTCTCTTGATGTCCTTTATGTCCACGTATTTTTTCCTGAGCGAACCCATTTCCGTAACACGGTTTTCCTCTCTGTTCTGGTGTTTATCATCCTTTCATATACTGAACCCAACATCTCTTATGCGTGCATAGTAGAAATCTTTGACCTTTTGTAATGTATATATTTGACCAATGACATCTTCTTTTCGCAAGTTTGCAAATAATATAGATGAACCCAGACGTGTGCACATTACTCATCTCTGTGAATGGAAAAAAGTGTTAGTTGAGTGATAAGTTAAATCAAAACACAATGTGTTTCACTTTACTTGAATCTAACTACACTTAACAAAATTAAAAATCTACTTTACTCATAACCAAAGAAACATTCCAGAAAATTATTACAAAACATCTAACTTTCTCATAATCGTAGAAAATCTAAAGAAAACTAAACAAGCATTACTTATTTGGTGTGCCCGGTCAGAAACTTGGAGTTGAGAAATTATGACCCAAACAAAAGTTTTGAAGGAACAAAAGTATTATAGGTGAATCAAAAACCAAATTTGAGCTTTAGAGCAATTAAAATGAGTTAAATGGGTTTATTGGACAAAGGTTTTTGTTTTTAAGGATGGTAGACGAAGATTAATGAGGCAAATTAATTGTACAACAAACTACCAAACATGGAGATGGTGATCGCCAACATTAAGTGAGGGTGATTGCCATGTTAGTATAGGCGAATCGACATGCCCGTTGGCGATTGGCTCCTTCTGCCAGCAATTAGGAGCCAATCGTCATGAGCCATGTGCCAAGCCAATTTTTGGCTTGACACATGAAGTTCGTCATGCAGAATAGGAGAATCTCCATGTTCAATTGTGATTTGCTCCTCCTACTGGCTATTAGGAGCCAATCTCCATTAGGCATGGCCAAATTACCATTAGGCATGACCCAATCGCCATGACTAAGCCAATTTTTGGCTTGGCACAGGCGTTCGACGTGCAAGAGAAGCAAATCGCCATGTCTAATGGATGCTCTAGCCAACCTTGGTGGTGGTGCCTATATCAAGTAAATTACATTGCATAACAATACCGGTAACCCCCTGCCAAAAAACCAATATACAAACGTTTAGTACATGTGAAGATGAAGATGCCTTATCATGGTTATATGATAATCATTGTATTCTTAAGAATTGAAGAAAACCCTTGCACGAAACCCATTAAAACCAGCTATAAGATCCTCTTGGGAGAATGGCTGTCTGGGATCATTGGCATCTCAGTTTTCAAACTCTATCGTGAGACGTGTTTACCTAAGTATCATGCTCTTCCAGCAGGTCCTTATAATAAGCTTCTTCTTGTGGTAGCATGTATACTGTCAATGGTTCCAATTGATCTACAAGTCCAAACAAATATTGTGTCAGTAAGACAGTGTTCACTCAAAGGGGGACAATATAAGAATTGATAGAATAAAATGCATATCTCATGAGACTTCACCCAAACAAATATTGTGTCACTAAGATCCTCTTAGGAAAATGGATGATCACATAACATTGAAGCTGGTGGTCTGTCCAGGATTATTGACTTCTCAGTTTTCAAACGCTATTGTGAGATGCGTTTACCTAAGTACCATGCTCTTCCAGCAGGTCCTTGTAGTAAGCTTCTCCTACCAGTAGTAAGTATACTATCCATGTAGTGATCATTTAAGTTTTCATATGCTCCTCAAGGGTTTGAATTGATCTACAAGTCCAAACAAATATTGTGTCAGTAAGATAATAGTCATACTCAATGAGGGATAATATAAGAATTGATAGAATAAAATGCATATCTCATGAGACTTCACCCATCGAAGTTTAAGACAAAATTCTTTAATGTTGTGGGCAACATCTTGTGTTCCAACATCAATGTCTAGGCAGCGCATTGCTCTTGGGAATGTGTTTAGCCCACCTGTTGGCTTGTTTAGTGCCAAACAAGACAAGTACTCCACAAGCCCATGTGTTCCATGCTCTCCAAAAACCTCACCTACTTTTCCCACGACACAACGCATCTATATTGCAACACAATACAAACAACGCTGAATCACCCCAGTTGTACTCCCGTATCTCATTTATTTTCTCTAAGCTTGGGAGGAAGTACAAGTACACATTATCACTCTTGTCATAAAAAAATGGTAGTTCCCAAGAGGACCAAAAGGAAAACTCTAGTCAAATTTTCCTCATTCTCAAGGGTATCACACACATAATCAACATAGTTTTCAAAAATCCAGTGATAACTGGCTTTTTTTCCTTAAGGTCTGACAATAGGTTATCAACTAGCTTGCGCAATAACTTCTTCTAGTTGTGAATTTCTAAGTCGTAATCTAGTTGTCGCCCTGTGACTCTCAGCCCGGTTATAGCAGCAAAATCCATTTGGGTCATCGTCAACTCACCCACTTCGTCTAGATGAAATGTGTGTGTTGTATCCCACCATTTCTTTTCTAGGCTTCTTAAAAGAACACAGTCCATTTGCCCCTTTTTCATAGTACTAATCAGGTAACTAAATCTGGAAGTATCCACATTTCTTCTTACATTTTCTGAAAAGCATGTTATACCACTAAGTTATTAGAGTAATGTTCCCAAAACCACGGATACCATCATTCTCATTCTCAATTATCTATGTAACCAAAAGCAAAGTCATAACTCATGATATGTGACGCAACATGTTTAACTTAGGGAAAAAAATAAAAGAAAGCAATGGTAATGCACTATAGACCCACTGTAGCATTTCATCGAACACACTACTAGCACTTTTATAAGTACACTATCGACCCCACTGTGATATTTTATCAAACAACTTATGGACAATGATATAAATACACTATATACCCCATTGTGGCATTTTTTCAAACATGTTATGGACACCCATGTAAATACTGTAATTCTTCCTTCAAAACATACATTGCTAACAATAATCATACATGTGTTACGATCATCACACAAAAAACATCCAATTTTCAGAACTCAATATTATCCAAAGCCAAGTAGCATCTATTTGGTTTTTATCACTAGAATACATAAAAACCAAAGTTTTGAGAGATAAACTTACATTTCTTTGCTTGTTTGGATGAGATATATGATCCATTGGTGCAATGTGAAGAATAGGCTACCAAGATTTCACTGCTTTGGACAAAATCTTTTTAACTCATAACTGAATGTATCGTACGGTCCTGTCGAACCACTCGAACATGGTTGCGTACTTGAACTCACCGTTTTCTTTCTAAGCTTTCCTTTTTCCCATTTGGCTAAACAAGACGAGATTATGAGAAAATATAGCTTGGTCGCGGGTTGGGCGAGTTGGGTGAGGATTTGACACGGGATTGAGAAATTTGAGAATATGGTTCGGGGTCTCGTATTGGGCACGGGTTGAATGGATTTTCAGGCTACTAGGATAGAAGAGAAGATGAAGATGAAGATGAATGGAGGAGAATAGAATATTTTCCTTAGAGGAGAAGTTGAGAAAAATGCGTGCATTGTGTGTGAAGTGTCGAGGAGAAGATGAAGGGGAATATGGTTCTTAATTTCAAAGTTAATTTTGAGAACAAAATGAGGTTAGAATGAAACAATATAGGATTATAAATTATACAATATTGGGGGTTATTTTTCAAATTTTAAGGGTTACATTATAAAATAAAAGATTAAATTTCAAATTTTGATATTTAATTTTCAAACTTTCAGGGGGAAAGTTCGATTCTACATAAGAATTTGACCGTGGGGTTACATAAGAATTTGACCGTGGGGTTATACGTGCTCGTCAAACCAAAAAAATGGGCTTTATTTATTATGATAAAATCACGACCTATAATTATACATGGTGAAAAACCGTTTCACTTGATACTTATCATAAAACTACAACAACATAATTAATGACATGTTTTATCACTTTTATGAATAAGTGTTCAACTGAATTAGTCTTTATGATGGTTGGTCGGGTAACAAAAATGTTGTATGTGTCTTTCAAAACCTATCCTTGTATCTTTCAAAAATGGAAACTTAGGGAAGTGCTTTCTAAACATATGTATAAAAAGAACATATTTTATTTCATTTAGCCTCTTCATGCCTACTATAACTAGTTATTTCAGTTTTCTACTAGTAGTTTTCACTATAACTTTAGCTCTATTTATCAGCCTGAGCAAGATACGACTTATTTGAAATTAATTGACTACACAATTCATAAAAAGAAGTATTTGTGTGGTATTCCATATATTCTAGAGTTCTTTACCTTGTGAATTTCCAATTCTTGGTCATTGAGATTCATGGACAATACAGATTAATATTTAAGGATAGATATTACCTCTCCTTTTCCTCGTTCAAATAAATTGAAATGATTGAAGTTTTTCTATTTGGAATCGTATTATGTGTGTGTGTGTGTGTGAAAATCGTTAATGTTTGCATTGATAGATCGAGAATTTTTATAACTTTCTTTGTGATTTGTCGGGTGTACGTTAATTAATTCTTAAAGTCAAAATTTTGAAAGATGGGATATAGATGGCGATCATCATAGGGTAAGAAGATGATTAAGGCCATTTTAGGAGATCACCCGTTCACACATAGCGATCGAGGATCGGCATGGCGATTGGGTCAATTATGATGGAAATCGACACTGAGGATGGCGATTAGGTTCTGTTGAGTGCCAATGCACATTTTTGGGTTCAATAAATTTGTTATGGGGTTCACACAAATGTTTGGAGTGTTCAATAAATATGTTGTGAGGTTTAATAAAATTTTAAAAATTTAATATTCCTTGTTGGGATTCAACAAAAATATAGTAAGATTCAACAAATATGTTGATGAGTTTAATGTTGTGAGATTTAACAAAATATAGAAAATTAATATGTTTTGTTGGGATTTAACAAAATGTAGTGGGGTTCAATAAATATATACTGAAATTCAACATATGTGTATTGAGTATGTATAATAGGCCGTGGGTGATGGGTCTACTATGGATTAGGCTTTTTTATGATCCTGTGTGACTTTTATAGCCTTGACATCTGTATCATTATGGCATAGTAGAGTGACCATTTCGGTTTTCTAAAAAAATAAAATGTTTTGGATATTTTAGTGTTTCGGTGCGCCGTTTCAGAAAAAAATTCAAGTCATCTAAAATAATATTATAAAATATATAATATAACTAAGAAAACATTCAAATCAATAGATTATATCATGCAATAATACGTAATTACCATTAAAATTCAATAAAACACCATATTAATGATATTAAAATTCAACAAAAACATCATAACAAGTTGACGTGCTAAAAAATACTCAAATTCTTTTGTAATTCAGGAGTATCTCTACCAAAGCGATCCCACCATACCTCTGCAAAAGAAATACGTTGAGAATAAATTCAAGGAAAACAACATAAATTTATAGAAGCATTTCGGCCAAAACATATCGAAATTCGGCCAAAACAGGCCAAAATTGGACCGAAACAAACTGAAATTATGGGTAAAAAATAATAATCTCCTATTTCGTTTCGGTTCCTCACCGGAATTATGGGCTTCAATCTTTTTTTGCGTGTTTGGTGTAGGCTTGCGCATTTTGTGGTTATAGAATTTGTCTTAGTCATTCTTTGAATGCTTCTCTATTAAGCTTGTTGCTCGTATTGGAATATTCAAATTGTGGATATCAATAAAGAGTTGAATATGAATAAGTTAAATGATTCATTAGGCATTTCGGAGTTAACCATAGTTAGTAGCAAGAAAGATAAGGAAGTACGGTGATATTTAGTTGGCTCGCATCAAAGATAGTTGAAATAGCATAGTTGATTATTGCTTTAGTGACCCAGTGTTGTTAAAGACGCGCTGCGACCATGCCTATTTGGCGCGCCTCACTATGCCTAGGCATGCGCCTCGGGCGCCCGGCGCGCCTGAGAGTGCTTCCTGAATCAATGGTTGTGATTTCACAACCATTGATCGTACGGGTGTGATTTCCTGTCTGCACAAGAGGAATAACACAAATAATAAAGCAGGAAAATAGAAACTAAACCATGCCCTAGGCTCTGTCTCTCTCTCTCTCGCCCCCCCCCCCCC